>CATIWR010082595.1:0-31282 GCA_949677035.1 Omphalea diandra
CATACGGAATGCCTTGGTGCCTTTCTTTCATGGAAACCTTTGCCTTCAATGTTGACCTGAAACTTTTCATAACAGAAAGTCATGCATCTACTTCAGTGGCATATATTACTACAAACATATAGAGTTAAAACAGCTTCTACATGTTCAAAGTACCCCAAAAGGTTATTTCATAAATTTTCTTTTCATCAAATTTTACTAGTCTGCAGTTTAAATTGGTCAGAAAGTGACTACTGGCTTTAGAATTCAAGAACTGATGAGACAACCCCTACTGCAGTCTTGTGTCACCACTCTAAATGTCCATTAAAGGTTTTCAACATAGCTAATGATTTCTTGCCATTTGAATCTTGTAACTAAAGTTAATCAAATGGATCAGGGAGGGCTTATCTTATACCCAATTATCATCATCATCATTATCTCATCATGAGCTTTATGCTATGCACAGAATTCAATATCATTAAAAACTATAAGCAATCTAAATAAATCAACTATAAGCTATCTCTAGTATTTTACCTCAGTTGCATCACAACTCCATGTTCCTCTCTCCTCTTCTTGGCCACAACTCTCTCCATCTTCTTTATAATGAATTGGAGGGAAATTGGCCCACTAATAATAAAAATAACGAAAACAATCATTATTTGTATCATCCAATAAAGGATCTTAATGTTAATTAATTAATCTTGGGTTTAATTATTTAAGACCTTACATTTTTTGCAGCTGTACTGAAGGCTTCTTTGTGAGCCATGGTTGGCTTTTCAGCTTTAAGCCTTCTGATCTCTTCTCTGCTATAAAAATGTAAGTTAGTATCCCAAAGCTAAAATCATCACACCAAAGAATAATTATCTTTACTTAATAACATTAATTAATTTCTTACTTGATAAAGCGATTATAAGCTGATGGGGCTCTTTGCCTTTTCTCTGGGGCTATAAGTGTATAGAGTTGAATTAACATATGAGTAGTATATCAATTATTAACCACAACTAAAACTAATTAAACTCAATGCACTTACGTTTATTAATAACACGGTCCCCTGGCTTCTTATCCTCCTGATTTAATTCATCATCAGAATAGGCCACCATTGATGATGATCTCAGTAGGTCTAAGGGTGGTTTTCGTGCATCCCCTTCTTCTGGACTGACTTCTTCTTCTTCTTCTTCTCGTTCTTCTTTTGCCTGGAGATAGAGATAAAAATAACAATGAACTGAGAATCATAAAATATGACATCTTTAATGGACCAATAGTAAGTAGTATTGAATACCTGATCGTGATCATGACTAAGAGAAGCTAAAAGCTGGAAAGGGACAAAAGAAACTTTCGTCATGTTGACAGATAGGAGACTAGTGCAGTGCCCACATCTCACAGTCACCACCATGGACAAGCTGCTACAGGGGACACTTACCTACACTTGTAAAAGAAAGAAAGAAAATCAAAATGGTTAAGTATAAAAACCAAAAGAAGTTTAACCAAATTTTATGTACCAGTAAAATGGTGTCACAGAAACCACATTGCACGTAACAAATCTGCTCTGGAAGGTCAAAGAGATGGTTCAGTGTTGACATTGTTTGATTGTGTGTGTTTAGGAGAGATAGGGAAAGAGTTAAGTTTGTGGGTCATATGATAGAAGGAGGGGAGATTTATAGTTGAAGGAGGATACCAATAATGAAACATTGTCTTAAATTTTAACGTTTTTGGAATGGTCTTTTATGCCAAAATGCTGGGGGCACTCATCAGCAGCGAAGAATAAATGCTTTCATTGTTCAAGATTTTTTCTTTTTAATTAGGGTTTGAACTAAATATTTACTAATTTTATAAATTTTTAGTTTTCTGAAAATATCAGTTACAACTTTGAAAGAACATGAACATAATATTGCTCTAAACTCATGTTTTGAATATATTTTTAATAAAAATATACAAATTGATCACATAAAAATCACAGTAAATAAATATATTACAAAAGTGGATAAATAACATTAATTTTATGTATTTAAAAAATTAAAATCAAATATAAAAATTATATTTAAATGTCTCAAATAGTAATAAATAATATAAATATAGAAATTAATAATAGTAAATATAAAAATAATTGAACAATATCATAAAATTTTATACCTATAAAAAATCAAACACAACATATTATTATTCATATCATGAAAGATTACACCAAATCACGCATTTATACAAATAAAAAATTATTAAATCTTATTTAATATAATTTATTTTTAAATTAATTCAAATAAAATAAATTTCTAAGAAATTTTTTTTTATAATCTCTCAATCATTTCAAGCTTAAAATTATAAAAGAGAGCTTCTGAGCCAACATTCCTTTGTCCGTAGGCATATTCATTTCAGCATATTTTGATCTAAAATTCTCAACTTTAAATTACAACCATACCCTTGAATAAGTTATTCCTTTCATTGCCTTTTCTTAATTACCTCGGATTCTGATGATTTAAAAAGGATAATATTTGTAGTAGGTCATGACCCAGTCCTGTGCAAGATATTGAGTCATAATTTTACAAGCTCTACATAATTATATTGAGGATCATAGTGTCTATCTAGGTAGCATGAAAACGAGAAATGTGAAAATTGATATAGAGAAACGATATTTTTTAAAAATATAGGAAGCTAAACATAGAGGAAACATGCAATAAAAATATATAGGAACATGTTTATAAATATTTTTCTTATATATACATTGAGGATTATGGTGTACAATCTAGGTAGCATGAAAATAAAAAATGTGAAAATTAATATAAGAAAATGATATTTTTTAAAAATATAGGGAATTAAACATAGAGAAAACGTGTAATAAAAAAATATAGGAACATCTTTATATATATATTAAAGCAACAAATATGAGATCATACAAGAAAATAATATTAAAAATAATTAACTAAATCAATATTAATTAAAAAAATAAGATAATAATAATCAATCAAATATTTAAAAAATAAATAGTAATTATTTATAAGTTTCATAACTAAAATTAATTGTAGAAAGAAATATGTTTCAAAAATGAAAATGGTTTTTTTAATGTTTTTTAAAATTGTGGAAATAGGTCTGAAAAATTTCAGGTAAGTTTCTAGTAAATTTTTTAGAAAGAAACGCTTATGAAACGCAAAAACGCCTCCTCCAAGAGTTTCTGTGCATCAGTGTACCATAGAGCGAGGCTTCATAATTTTACGGGGTTTTAAGAAGACTTGAAAGACTTCAACATCTGAGGTTAACAATGGGGTTCAAATTTCTATGGCATGCAGTAAGTAAAGTGACAAGTGCCAATTTGTTTCATGTGTTGTTTTCTCTGTTATAACTCACCGATACCTTTCAGCCACATCTCTCATTCATGAGAGTGAAAGTGCAGCCAGATTTTACCATAAGAAGAAGAAGGGTAAGTTCCACAAAGATGCATGGAGAAGGAAAGGAAGGCATCTTAAGTTTTGTCTTTGCTGAGACAAGGTAAGAATAATTGACAATGGGAAGGGCTTACTCCTACTTTCTGTTCTCTCTTTGTTCATGTTATTTCCCATCCCTCTATTTACTTTCAGCCCTTTGCCTAACATCTACTTTGTCAGGTTTCCCATATGTTTAACACTCACACCCTTCCTTCACTTCTCTTTGTTGTTCTATTGACTTGACTCACCCATGTGATTGCACTTAAATTTTAGCAGTTCATGTCTCAAATTACACACAAAAATGAGAAATTTTAAATAAAAATGAAGGAAAACTGATCTGTGATATCATCTAATAAGGGATAAGTTTGTATAGTTTCAAAAGGTTAATGATAACATGATGATTGGTACAAGAGGTAAATGTACACAAGCAAACATCATGAACTGAATAAGGAAGAGGGTTGATTTATTGTTGCACAACTACCACTGGCAATCCTATGTAGGGTCTGCTTTATATTACAGAGGGACCACAATCAGTAAAAATAAACCCTTTACATTGACAATTCTTCAACTTGCTGGAGGAAGGAAATTATTGATTGGTAAATTCAAGAATGCAGTAATTTTATGGCATAGATTTCATTTTGTGACCACTCAATTTAACATTTGATTTTCGTTGGGAAAAGTAGGTTCCATAGTTTTCATCTCATGATAATTTCCATACGCTAAGATATAAGGAACATTTGCACGTATATATTTAACATGAAGGTGAGAGTCCCAATGTCACACAAATTTTATAGTGGTCGTTAAATCAAGGTGTTGCCCGATTATTTCTTCCTGGAGGAATACTTTCGTCTCCAAATCAGGGCCAACTCTATCCTTTATAGGGTCTTCTGTATCACCAATAATAGACTAGAGACTTGCCGTATTTTTATAGTAATTCTGTCCAATAGTGATACAACAGCGCTCGACTGAAGTGCCATTATTGGTGGTTGTGATTCATCAACTAGGAATTGATTGATTTTGCATTTTGAGTTGGTGATTAACAGTGTGGACGCTTATGCAGCACTACTAAAGTGTGCTTCCCATTTTTATGATAGGAGCTGCTTATTTTCAAGATGAAACTCCAATGTTAGTACCAAGAGCGAACACCCGGTGCAAAACATTACTCTCGTATGGTTCATGAGTCATAACCTTCGATGATTTTTCTTGTTTTCGGTCAAAGATAACATTGGGTGATTGATACACCATCTTAGGCGAGGATTAATCTGGTCCAGCTTTGTATTTTGATCCTTGTAAAGGTGGGTTGGGCCGAAACATAATCTAAGCTTTGATATCTCTATATCTTTTAAAATAAAAAGAAATTCATCGTTGAGTAAGTTATCTACAACGATCCCTCAAGTCGAAAGATAGTTGCAGTCACCAGCCTTCAACTATTTTCACATTCACAGATTAATAGAATAATATGCACAACACCGACTCAAATTCATACAACCCGGCATCCTGCATGAACTGGATTGGCCCTCATTCGAACCCATATTATCCAGGCACCTATCCACATGTAAAATAGCAACACTAATCATCTGAAGCTATTTTGCTCGACTGTGCTTTGAGTCGATGGAAACCAGCACATCTCGAAAGCTAGAAAACGGCCTCATAGTTGGAAGGCTCACTCTCCGCTAGAGGCCAAGTCCATAAACGCGTCCATGTTACCATAAATCCATCCAGCAAGCGAAACGTATTTGGAGGACTACAACAAAAAAAATAATCAAGAAACTTTTTAAGACGCATGAGACAACTTTCGAGTACTGCAAGCTCAGATGCACCGCACGCTCGAGAAACACTTTTAAGGGATCTTTCGATCAGATAAAATATGAGCATACCAACCTCGCAAATATCAAAAGCCTTTGTAAATGATGCAAGAAAATCCATGACTTAAAGCAGAGCTTCCCTAGTGAATGCCACCAGCATCATAGGTGGCAACTATGGTTACTGCAGACATATCAGCCGTAGCATCCGCTAAAGGTAAAGATTGGAAAAATTCAAATAGATCCTCAACCAAGCCAATGTGTATAAAACCTTTATCTAACCAAAACTGTGAAACCTTTCAACTGAATCAACATCAACACTAAGCTTTGGTGAAACGCACATGAAAAAGCAACTTATGATGTACCATCTACTATTTTACCACTATGGTCTACTACCAATTTATGCACAATAGGGGTACACCTTGAAATTCAAAGCCTATCTTACCACTATGGTTACCGCAGACATATCAGCCCTAGCATCCGCTAAAGGTAAAGATTGGAAAAATTCAAATAGATCCTCAACCAAGCCAATGTGTATAAAACCTTTATCTAACCAAAACTGTTAAACCTTTCAACTGAATCAACATCAACACTAAGCTTTGGTGAAACGCACATGAAAAAGCAACTTATGATGTACCATCTACTATCTTACCACTATGGTCTACTACCAATTTATGCACAATAAGGGTACACCTTGAAATTCAAAGCCTACCTGAAACAGAGTTCAGTGCTAAAATCCTTATCTAAAATTGAAAAAGGCAGTTCACCTTATATGTAAATACCGGTCAAACCTAGTGTCATTCCTAACCAACATTTCTTCTCACCACAAACTCAACACCTGACCAAAACAATTAATGATGGTGAATTGTGTTCACTACAACTCACTTTCATCTCAGTTTCAAAGCAGAGAACTAATACTAACACATTCAACAAGCTCGTATCCATATCAAACTTATATGGCAAAATATCAGCAACCAAGGCAACAAAGCAAAATTAAATATGAAAGATATCCACACAATTACATCGGGAAATTAACTTAACAGTAAATACCAAACTTTATATAACCAAATCCATAGAAGAAAACAAAAATCCATAACAGAAAACAAAAAAACACTTATTTAACCCTAATGAACACCAATTACTGAACAATTACCAGTTAAAACCCACTGACATTCCCACCCAACATTTCTGCTCACAGCAAATTCAACAAATCTGCCAAAACAATAGATGGATGGTGATTGTAGTAAATACAACTCACTTTGAAGTCAATTTTAAAGCAAGCAACTAATACGAATGCATCCAAAAGCTCATAATCATATCAGAACCAAAAGTAGCAAAGCAAAATTACCAAGATCCAGACAGTTATATCAAGAACCTTAACCAACACAATCAAGCTATTAACGGAAATTAATAAGCAAAAAAAGCACCAAATCCACAAAAAAAAACCCAAATCACCACCAGCCTTAAATTAAAATTCCAAGCAGATAACTCCTAAAAATCCATCAAAGAGACAGGTCACCAGATCATATAGCACAAATCAACAATTATAACATAGGTACATCTAGACAACTATATTAAGAAAATAAGCCTACAAAATCCAACTATTAATCAAAATTCAACATCAAAAGTACCAAACTTTAAATAACCAGATTGATAAACCAAGGCAAAAATAATAACAATCTTGTTTCCCTAATCAGCACCAGCCTTATTGTAAACATAAGTCAAACCACACTTGCCACAATAGTGCCTATCAAAGTGATTCGCCATGAACGTCCCGGCCCCACACTCAGCATTCGGGCACTCCTTCCTAAGCCTTTGAACTTTCCCCGAATCGTCCACCTTATAAAATTGCAACACCGAAAGCTTCACCCTCTTCTTCTTGTGCTTTATCTTCTTGGGCTTCGTGTACGTCTTCTTCTTCCTCTTCTTCGCCCCTCCCCGAAGCCTCAGCACGAGATGTAGCGTGGACTCCTTCTGGATGTTGTAATCCGCCAGAGTCCGGCCGTCTTCAAGCTGCTTTCCAGCGAAGATTAGCCGCTGCTGGTCCGGCGGAATCCCCTCCTTGTCCTGGATCTTGGCCTTTACATTGTCGATTGTGTCAGACGATTCGACCTCTAAGGTTATGGTTTTCCCCGTTAGGGTTTTCACGAAAATCTGCATTTTTTCGATTCCAATATGGGAGGCCTGCGGTTGCGGATGGCAAAAACAGGTACAGGGCCTTATATAGGATGCGTGGTGTTTTTAGGGTTTGCATAGGTTTGATTTGGTGCGTCGAGAGTACTCGTGCGTTGATTGAGATAGGGCCACGTGGATGTCGAAAAAGGGTTAGTCAATCGCGTGGTTAATTTTTTTTAATTTCATTAGTTTGATTAATTTAACTTATTTAATTTAATAATTAAAAATATCATACAAATAATTTTTAAAAATAAAAAATTTTAAAATTAATTTAAATATAATTAAATCCACTAATAATTTGATTTCTAATTTTATTAATATGATTAATTAATTCAATCCAATTTTCAAATCACAATTTTATTAGAATTGGATTGAGTTACATATTATTCAAGATTATAGTTTGAGATACATTATAAAATAACATATAGTAAAATTTATTAATATTAAATTGAAAATGAGTTTATTTAAATATTTCTAATTTATTTAAAAATTGTTGATTTTATTAAATTTGTGATCACTTTGGCTCATTTTGTTTATAATTTTATTTCTTTTGTCATATACTAATAAATAAGAGAAAAAAAAATTTATATAAAGGATATTTTTTGAGTTGAATTGTTCTTAGGAGGAATGCATTTTCAATCTCTTAAATTTACTTGTTTTAGGTATTAAACCCTTCAACTCTGAAATCAAACTTTTAAATCTTTCAATTTTATAGTTTATGTCATGAGATTTTTTTAACTATGTTACAAGGAGTGTATATATATAATCAAACAATAAGAGCATAAGATATTTATTGTAAATTAAAGGATAAACGGCTAGCCACAATGATAACAAAAAAAGAAGAAACTATGTCATATTTATTGAAATTAAGTGATTATGTATAAAGAGTCAATATGTTGCCGTATGAGTTTAATGAAATGATGTGTTTTGATATGTTATAAACATCGCATGATTCCTCTTCTTCATTCATTCTTCTATTCCATCTCAAGCAATTGTTTGTAGTGGATTTTTTGAGGGAGCTAATTGATTGAAACTAATTTATCAAGAGTAACAATGTTTAAGTTATTAGTAGTTTATTAGATTAGTTGTTGAATAATCAATTTTTTTGTTACCATTGTTGTATGTAAACACCAGTTACATTCAATAAAGTTGTCGATTTCACAATTTGCGATTACTTTGAAATTACTGTTATAATTGTTGCAAACTCAAGGTTTTTGTTAACTTATACGCCCTGTTTCACAGCTTCTCACATTGAGCTTCATGTGTAATATCAGTGTGAGAAGAAAATGATAGCATCAAGCACAAGTTTTTGTTTGTAATAGTTTAGCAGTTGGTTAGCATGCTTTTCTCATTTTTTCTTTATATATATATATATGGGTGTGTGTGTGTGAGTAGCAAGTATAAAAAAGACAATTAACTCATTTTCAGTAAAAGCCTTTTTCATTTTCTTACTTTGTACTATAGTTTTCTATAGTATTCTTTCTTTTTTCGTCATACATTAGCTTGAACATGGTATCAGAGGCATGGTGAAGTAGCAATTTCTATAGAGGACATGGTGAATGAGATCGAGTCTGATGTGTTAAGAGGTAATGCGAATAAGGCACCTCGATTTGTGAGCCATGGTAATCCTTTCCTATTGCAAGGATTTGATCATCCAAGTAAGGGTATGCAAAATCAAACCAAAATCAAAAATCGAACTCAATTGATTGAATACAGTCTATTCAATTCAGTTTTAAAATAAATTCGGTTTGATTTCGATTTAAAAATAGAGAAATTTGGTTTTCAATTTCAGTTCAGTTTTAAATTGAGAAAACTAAATAAATCGATTTATGAATTTTTTACTTGTCTTTTAATTTGACCTCAAAAAAGTAAAAATAAGTTGTTCAAAGGTTAACATTAAAAATCTATATAAGATTAAAAAAAAAAACTCAAACTAATTTATCACAATTAAAGTCCATTAAGAGCCCAAAATCAAAAACTGAACCGAACCAAATTGATTTCAGTTTACTTCAATTTTTCTTTAATTTTTTGATAGGTTCAATTTTAGTTTACACTATATTTGGTCTATTCGATTTTAGAATTTTGGTTCGATTTGAACTGAACTGATCGAATGCTCTCTCTTACATTCAGGTATGGTGCTAGTGATGAATCCTTTAACTGGTTCCAATTATCTTTCATGGAATAGAGTAGTCAAGATTGCACTAGATGCTAAGGTTAAATTGGGATTCATAAATGGAAAATGCCCTAAACCAAAAGAAATGTTTAAGGATTTTGAGTAATGGTTTCAAGCACACTATATGGTAATGTCTTGGTTACTGAATTTGATTTCTAAGGATATTGTTGAATCATTTCTTTATACAACTTTGGCTAAACAACCATGGGATGAGTTAGTCAAAAGGTTTGGTGAGAGTAACGGTCCTATGCTCTTCCAAATCCAGCAAGAGATTAATTCAGCTAGGTAAGGTTACAATTCCATTGTAAAGTATTTTTCAAATCTGAAATGGTTATGGGATAAGCATACTTGCTTATCTCAAATACCAGCATGCACTTGTGATGTTTATACTAATGGAGCCTTTAAACAAGTTACCGATGGTTCTTATAAAACTTAGTTGATTCAATTTCTCATGGGACACAGTGAATCCTATAACCATATGAGCAATCAGATTTTGATCCTAGATTCATTACCTACTATTAATAGAGCTTATTTGATGGTTCTCAATTTCAAGAAACAAAGAGAAGTACACCTTAATGTTAGTGTTTCATTTGAAAATGCAGCATTTGTTTTGAAATCTCAGTACGTTGAGAAAAGAGTTGCAAAAATGATACTAAGATGAAGAATTTTGACAAAAAGGGCAACTGGTTTTGTGAATACTGACATCGTGATGGACATGTTAAGGATAGTTGTTTCAAGTTGCATGGTTTCCTAGAGTGGTATAAGGAATATAAGGAGCAGAAAAAGACTTAAACTAAATTCGTTGGTAATGTTTTCGATACTTCTCTTACTGATACTAAAGATAATAATGTTAGAGACATTGGGGCATTAATTAATGCAATTCAACAAGAGGTTTTAAGTCTGATAATAGATAATTTAGTTGGTATGGTTAACTATGCATGTCAACTTCTTTCTTATGCATTAAGTTTATTTGAAGTATGTGATTCTGATTCTTGGATAGTTGATACAGGGGGCCACAAGTCATATAGGTGCCAAGTTAGATACCTTTGAAAACTTGGAACCTTTAAATAAAGACAATCTAGTTACTTTACCTAATGGTACAACTAAAAATGTTACTCATGTTGGTTTTATTGTACTTCATAAAAATATGGTGTTAACCACCATTCTTCACATTCCTTCCTTTAATTTCAATCTCTTACCAGTTAGTAAACACCTTCAACAAACTAACTCAATTGCTTGCTTTTATCCTGATTTTTGTACCTTTTAGGACCTCTTAATAGCTAAGGTTTGTGTAGTAGGTAGACTTCAAGGCAACCTTTACCTCTTAGATATGTTCAGTTTTGATCCAAAAGTGATAAATTCATTCATCTATAGAAATGATATTCCTATCAAGATTATTTTGAATAAGGGTTATTCTTGTACTTATTATGTACCTAAACATCTTTTTGTTTGTAACGTTGTGTCTAATACTTGTTCAAATTATATTTTGTGGCATAATCGCTTTAGACATTGCTCTAATAATGCTCTACTTCATATATTGGATTTATCTTTTGATCTCAATCTTGTCAATAACATTATGAAGTGTGTTCACTTTCTAAATAACACAGATTACCTTTCCCTACTAGTGCACAATTCACACGTGTCATCCTTTTGATTTCATTTGTATGGACTTATGGGGTCTTATAAAATGGCTTCACTTACTAGTGCACATTATATTCTTACATTGGTGGATGATTTTTCTAGAACTACTTGGACTTTCCTTCTTCATCATAAATCTCAAACTTATGTCATCTTATCTTTGTTTATTTGAATGGTTCAAACCCAACACCAAACTACCATTAAAATTTTGCAAAGTGACAATGGGACCAAATTGGTTAATTTTAGTTGCATTGCATTGTTTACTTCTCATGGCATTCTTCACCAAAAAAGTTGTCCTTACATACCTCATCAAAATGGAGTGGTTGAGTGAAAACATCAACATTTACTCCAAATTACACGAGCTTTAATATTTCAGTCTCATCCTCTACAACATTTTTAAGGTGATGCCATTCGTATGGATATATATGTTATAAATCGATTGCTAGTTGCCAATATTGATTGGAAAACTCTTTATTTTTTGTTAACAAACCACACTTTTAATTATGATTTGCTTAAAACTTTTGGTTGTTTGTGTTATGCCACTAACGTTCATCCACATAAGATAAGTTTGCTCCACGAGTTGTTAAGTGTGGTTTTCTTAGTTATGTTGTGGGATAAAAAGGTTTTAAATTGTTTGACATTGATAAGAACACGTTTTTTGTTTCTTGAGATGTAGTGTTTCATGAAAATATTTTTCCTTTTGCACATGTTCTAACTTTTTTTTCATCTATTCCTTTACCCATTCCTTGTCATGATTCTTTTTTTGATGTTCCACATTCATCTTCCTCATTACATCCACCTATTTCTTCATTTCCCATTCATCTTCTCATTCATCTCTTGTTTCCCCTATTTCTCTTTCTCATTCTGATTTTTCTCTCTCCAGTACTCTTCCTTCTATTGTTCCTTATTTATAAAGAAGTACTAGGACTACTTGTCCCACTAGCTGGATGTCTGATTTTGTTTCTTCTGTTACTCTTCCTTTTACTTCTCTTACTACATTCTCTCAAATAGTTAAACGGGCCTCTAAGGTAAGTGGTTCACGAAACACTCCTCCCACTTTTCCTTTTATCCCTCCTACTAACTTCAATAGACCTTATATTGATTTATTTGCCAGTGTATCAAAGATTCAAGAACCTCAATCATATGCTTAAGCTCGGCTTAACCCTCATTGGTAAGAAGCTATGCAAAAGGAGTTAAGTGCTTTGGAGGCTAATCATACTTAGAATCTTACCTATTTACTTGAAGGTAAAAAACCCATCAGTAGTAAATAGGGTTTATTAAGTGAAGTTTAAGCTTGATGATTTAATTGAATAGTATAAGGCTCGATTAGTAGCTAAAGGCTACAATCAAGTTGAAGGGTTGGATTACACCGAGAGTTTTTCTCTTATGGCCCGGTTAGTTACTGTTTGTATTTTCCTTACAATTGTTACAACTTATTCTTAGCCTCTTCATCAACTTGATATTAACAATGCATTTCTCCATGGTTATCTTAATGAAGAAGTATATCCTACACCTCCCAAGGGTTATGATAAGGTTGTTCCAGGTCAAGTTTGCAAGTTAAAGAAAAGTCTTTATGGCCTTACACAAGCTTATTGATAATGGAATATCGAATTTACTATGCAATCGGTTGCTTATGGCTTTAAACAAAGTGCTCATGACCACTACTTATTTGTTAAAGGCAACAACACTTCTTTTGTGGCCTTACTTATTTATGTTGATGATTTATTAATTATAGGACATGATGATACTCTTATTATTATCGTCAAAACCTTTTTGGATCGCGATTTTGCTATCAAAGACTTGGCGTATGCCAAGTATTTTATTGGTATGGAGATCACACATTCTTCTACTGGAACATATGTGAACCAAAGCAAATACAGTCTAGATATCCTTATTGAAGCTAGTTTGTTAGGTGCTAAACCGATCGTTACCCCTTTGCCAAAGAATCTTCAACTTACAGTTGTTGATGGTGACTTATATTCTCACCCATATCACTATTGAAAGATTATTGGGAAGTTGCTTTTATTTAAATTTAACCCAACCTGACATCACTTATGTTGTCCAACAGTTGAGTCAATTTATGAATTCTCCTCGCCTTCCTCACTGGCAAGCTATTGTTCATGTGTTATGTTATTTGAAGAGTTGTCCAGCTGATGGTTTATTTTTTCTCACTTCCAACAATCTTCAGTTAATTGCTTTTTGTGATGCTGATTGGGCCTTTTGTTTAGATACACAAAAATCCATTATTGGGTTTTGCATTTTCTTGGTCTTACTCTTATTTCATGGAAGACCAAGAAACATACTGTTAGTTCTCGATCTTTAACTGAGGCTGAATATTGAAGCATGGCAGCGACAATTTATGAACTTCAACGGGTTTCTTATCTGCTCCATAATTTTCATATTACTCTTAAGTTGCCCGTCTCTTTATCTTTATGACAATCAAGTTGCTTTACATATTGTAGCTAATCCAATGTTTTATGAATGTACAAAAAACTTAGATATCGATTGTCATGTTATTCGTAAGCAATTGAAGAAGGGTTTATTGTCACTCCTCATATTTGTTCAACTCATCAACTTGCTAATGTCTGTATTAAATCTCTCTTTGCTCTGTCTTTCTTCTTGTTGTTGTCTAAGATGAATTTGGTTGATCTTCACCAAAATTCATCTTAAAGGGATGTTAACTTATACGCACCATTTCACTAAGTGATGTAGTTCTCTCATTGAGCTCCACGTGTAATGTCTGTGTGAGAAGCAAATGACAACGTCAAGCTCAAGCTTTTGTTTGTAACAAATTAATAGTTGGTTAGCATGCTTTTCTCATTTTTCTTTGTATATATATGTGAGTAGCAAGTCTAAAGAAGACGATTGGCTCATTTTCAATAAAAGTTTTTATTCATTTTCTTACTTCATACTATAGTTTTCTAGAGTATTCTTTCTACTTTCTTCATCCATGAGCTTGAACAATTTTTAGCTTATTTTGCATTTCAAGTGCAGTTTAGTATGAATCATATTATTTTGAAACATAAATTATAATTAAGATAGAGTTGATTGAGCAAACTCTAATTTTCTAACTTTATCCAATAAAATTTTATATTCCCTTGATGTTTTCTCTCTTTTCCCTCAATTTTTTTTTTCTCTTCTTTTCTTAATTTTACATTATCTCGCTCTAAAACTCCATTAACCAATAAAACTTTTATCTTGTTTTCATCTAATTTCAACATCTTGTTTTGTTTAATATTTTTGCATGTGTAGCTTATAGATGTAAGGACATATTAAGGTGGTGATTAGTAATTATCAAGTCATATTTATTATTTATATAAACATAAAATAAAAATAATATTTTATACAAATTTGTCTAGAGGTGTAAAATTTAGTATCATTTTACAGTGACATTAATATTACACTAATTTTTATCAATTCATAAATACACAAATCCGTACTATTTTGGAAAAATATATATTTTGATCCTTATACTTTTTTTAAAAAATTTTGCTTATTGTACTTTTATTTCAACAAATTGCTCTTTTGCACTTTCATTTTTGTTAAGTTTTATCTCTTCCACTTTCATTTTTGTAACATTTTATCCCTTACACTTTTATTTTTATAATTATCCTCTTATACTTTTATTTTTGTTAATATTTCTTCCTTATTAATAAAACGTGAAAATAAAAGTGCAGAGAGAGATATTAATAAAAATAAAAGTGTCAGGAGACAATTTGTTGAAATAAAAATGCAACGGACGAAACTCAACATAAATAAAAATATAAAAAAATAATTAATAAAAATAAAAATATAGAGGCAAAAGTCAAAAAAAAATAAAATTACAGATGGCAAAATATGAGGGTTTTCTACTTTTTTTTATAAATAAAGTTATGCCAAGTAATTTTGCTTAAAAAAAAGTTAGGGTCGGAAGGAATGTGCCGGATTCGTGGGTGTCGGATCAAAATATTGCCACGTCGACCCCAAGAATATCGTATCATAACTATTTGTCTCAAGTCGTCTTCACCATTCTGTGCAACACAAAAGCCAGATCTATATATATATAAATGGCTGTCTTTTTCCTCATGGACTAGCGATAAATCAACTCCAATGCCAATCCTTGGTTCTCTTCCACATTTCAATCTCTTCTCTTGTTTACCCTCTCCTCCACCGCGAAACGACAACGCACCCTCCTCTCCACTGCTATCTCAACCCCCCATCCCCATCCCCAAATACCCCCGAAAAAAATCCAAAGATACCCGAACTTCCCCGGCCTTTAAGCTCCCCCGTAGCCGCACTAAGTACCACAAACCAGTCAAACCGGGGGTCGTCTCATCTGAAGGCGACCTCTCCGTCATCAAACGGCGTCTCCTACCAGCTCCCGAGGGCCCCATTTGAGTTCCAGTACAGCTACTCCGAGACTCCCAAAGTCAAAGCGCTTGCAATTCGAGAACCGGCTTTCTTGCCGTTCGCGCCGCCGACAATTCCGAGGCCCTGGACCGGGAAAGCATCTTTGAAGAAGTCGATGAAGGCGAAGAAAATTCCGCTTTTTGACTCGTTTAACCTGCCTCCGAATGGGGAAAAAGGTGTCAAGTTTGTGGAATTGCCCGGACCTTTTCCTATTGGGAAGGTTCCAAAAGAAGAGAGATCGAGAGAGGAGATATTAGGGGAGCCCTTGAATAGATGGGAGATTAGAATGTTAATTAAGCCTTTCTTATCTGATAACCGCTAGGTTAATCTTGGTAAGTAAAAATTTTATATTTTTTTGCTTGATCAAGTTCAATCTTTTTCGATTGATAAGGTTTAGTTTCTTGCTTGCTTCGTAAAAGTTACTGAATTTAAGTAATTAATATGCTGGATGATTGAAAGTTTCTTGCTTGCGTGATGAAGTTCAAATCTTTTCAATTAGTACTGTGCTGCATGAGTAAAATTCTTTTTTCACTTACTGAATGTTTAATTACTATGCTGGATAAGTAAAATTTAAAATTATATTGGCTGATCAAGTTGAAATCTTTTTTTGAATTGCTGAACGTTTAATTGCTGTACTTGGCAGGGAGGGATGGATTGACGCATAATATGTTGCAATTGATTCACACGCATTGGAAGAGGAGGAGCGTGTGTAAAGTTCGTTGTAAGGGCATTCCTACCGTGGATATGGATAATGTTTGCTACCATTTGGAGTTATACTATTTACTTGGTGGTCTTTATGTGCTTGTGTATTTTCCTTAAAGACTCTTCTTTTATAGGTTCTGTGTGGTTTTCATAATATGGTAGGAGAAAACAGGAGGGAAGGCGATTCATAGAGTTGGTGGTGTTGTTTATCTTTTTCGTGGCAGAAATTATAACTATCGAACTCGTCTGCAGTAACCTGTGATGTTATGGAGATCAGCAGCTCCAGTTTACTCAAAACTTATACAAGAAGCTCCTGAAGGGTTGATGAAAGATGAAGCTGATGAATTGTGAAAGAAAGGGAAGAAGCTTTTGCCCATCTGCAAATTAGGTGAGTCATCAAATGATTAAACTAATTGTTATTTGAACAGTGTGGAGATGGCACTTCAGTTCCCATATGTTTTACTAATTTTCATGTCTTCTTAATGAGGAGTATGAGAAACTCAAAGCATGGAGGCATATGTGTTGTCTGTTTCGAATTTGTGGTTTTTGTTGTTGGTTAATTCATTTAAGATCTTTACTGCTTCTGTGTACTTGATTCAGTATTGACCTTTTCTAGGACAAGGTTAATGTGTATATCATGAAAACTTTCATTTTCTTTCTTGTTCTCTCTTGGAGAGTGGTTAATTCAAGACATTATTTCTCCATTCAATTTGCAGCCAAAAATGGAGTTTATGTTACCTTGGTAAGAGATGTTAGGACTGCTTTTGAAGGAAGTCCACTGGTAAAGATTGACTGCAAAGGGATGAATCCAAGTGATTACAAGAAATTGGGTGCTAAGCTTAAGGTCTATGAATTTCCAGTGCTTTAACTCCTTATGTTGTATAAAGTTGCCTGTCTTTATTCCAGTTGCATGAAAAGTTGTTATGTGTAACAGCTAGGGTAAAAAAAGAGGTCTTCACAAAACAGAGTAAAATAACGAATACGAGAAACTTTTTGACAATCAATCATGGATAACAAGAACAAAATATGAATCTTTTGCTGCTATTTAAGGGGCCAGTGTTTTAGCTATGATTTGAAACTGTTTAAGTTTTTCCCTGAAATTGCAATGAGACAAGGGGATGTTTAAAAGTGTTCATCTATCTATCCTTCTTGTTCTTCTAAGTGATTATGATGGCTCCATTAAAGTTTCTCATTTTTAACGTGGAAATTTAGTTTTTTTTAGTTTGTTCTTACCTTCCAGGCTGCTTGGACTTTTAAAAATAAAAGTTGCTTAACTAGGGTATATAGATGTCGGTTGCAGATCCTTCTGTCTCAGGTGTATATTTTGTGTATATGTTACATAATTTAAATGAAAGGCAAGGAGAGTCTGGAGCATTAAAAATTTTTAGACTGTCTGGTTTACGTTAATTCACTAGTAAAGTGAAACTAAGTTTGTGAGATCCTCTGCGACATTTTGTAATGAGGACATATATTTGATTTTGACCCAGATTTTTTGGGGTACAAATCTTAATTGGTATGAAGGTTAGGGTATATGTTTTATGAAACTCAACTTAGAAAGATATTTGCAGAATCTCCTGAAGGAAGTGAAACTTCACAGTTCTCATTTACCAAAACTGAAATATCTTGCCTCAATCACTTCTTTGGATGTTCTTTCGACTCTACGTCATAACAAAAGAAATGGTTGAAGGGCAAGAATCACATGAAATTTCTTAAGCATTGTTTATTTCTTTTTCTTGTCCTTTTTATGAACCAAGAAGAGGTTGAGTTTCTCTCTCAGGATTGGGCTTTAAATGGCTGTTGGGCCAAACAACTCATTCTCTTTAAGTGAGATGCTAGTTTGAAGAGGGAACAGGACCCACCCCATAGCATAGGCTGAGGCAATAATTATCTGAAAAATGTTACCAAATTTCAAAGGATCAGAGTCTACCTTTTATTGGATCAGGCTTACTTGTCACCACCATACTTGTGTATATCAAGAAACAGTGGCACAGAGGTTGTGCTTTTGTTATTTGTTTTGTACCAGAAAAAAAGAGGAAAACTCCTATGTTTGGCAGCTCTTGTTGAGATGGGAAACCATTGTAAATTTGTATTGTTATAGGGCACTCGATGAAACAGCAGATGAATCAGCTGTTACTTGTGCAAGTGTAAATCTGTATGTTTAATATTTGGACTTTTCAGTGTTTGATTTCTTTCCTCAATGTGGCCTAACTATTCTGGACAGCGTAACACTTTAGAATTTTCTATTCATTTCTTAACAGGAATTGGTTCCTTGTGTGCTTTTATCTTTTGATGATGAGCAAATATTGATGTGGAGAGGACAAAACTGGAAATCAATGTATCCAGAAGTTCCTTCAGTTTCAATTCCCGCTCAAGTCGATAATGCAAAAGGTTCCAATGTTTCAGGTATGTTTTAGAAAGGGAATTAGAATGAGTACATTTCATTCACAGGGCATGTAGTAGACAATTACAGCTATCATTGCAGGCTTTGTGTTTTGAAATAGAGTTTGTCATATGCTGAAAAGTATCTTAGTCTGACCCGTTTCATGGTCTTAATTCTTAATGTATCCCTAATTAATTAGGTCAACTCTGGTTGCAAGGTATGAAAACAGTTGTCATAGCCTTTAGACAATTGACAAGGTTGGATATATCCTAGGCATATATGGAGAGCCACCAATACTAATGTCATAGATAGTTTGTTTCAAGAACAATAGAATATTGTGAACTGTATTGCTTACAGTCATATGGAAGCTTCACTGGGCCACAAGTTCACTATTAAATAGGTAGAAGAATGACCAGTGGACCCAATATTGTTCACTAGGTTTAGTCAGATATCTAAAAATGTTGAAAATGTCAATATCAGTGTCAGATGTTTAACCCAAGTACTTTCCTAGAAATTGCTTTATTTGCTTTCTTATATTGACTGTTTGGAATCCCGTAGCTTGCTTTATGCAGCTACCCTACCCTTTTTATTATTTTCATTGTACAATACAACTTTTTTTATGCGATACACCAAAAATGAACTTCTGTGATGAGGAAAATGGGGAAAATTTTTTTATTTTGAATAAAAAAAATATAACATGAACACTACACTAGGCATGTGTCTTTTATATTCTAGCTAATATGTGAATATGTTGCATGCTTCTAGTTGATAATATTTGGACATGATCGGTAACTAGTTCCATTATGCTGAGAAGTCATATATTTTGTTCATGTTGCTTGTCAGGCAAGTTTGATGATGATTGTAGTAAAAAAAAAAGCTAATATAGCGATTTCAAGCCCTAAAATGATATCTTTGTGGAGGCGTGCAATTGAGGCAAGCAAGGCAATTTTGCTGGATGAGATTGATCTTGGTCCTGATGATCTTCTGGGGAAAGTAGAGGAATTTGAAGGCATTTCACAAGTGACAGAGCACTCCTATCCAGCTGTAATTTTGTCTGCTGAGAATGATGCCAATAACACACACTCACCATTTGAAGATGTTTTACTCTGGCGAAAGTTCCTGTGAAGGTGGCACATATAGCAATGATGATTATGAAGATGAATATTATTATAGTGACTCTTTTGAAGAGGTAGACACTTTAGTCCGTCTGGGATCATTGCCTATTGATCCGATTGCAAACAAGCTCGACCGTGATTAAAATGCTAGATGAATTGTTGTGGAAAGTCAAACAGTCCAGTACACCATAGAGAGCTAGGTGGAATACCCGGACCTCGTACTGAAGGCTGGCCATGCAAATTGCTGAAAAGTGATGAAAATGTGAGCAACTCATGGTCACTAGCAAGCTGATCAAGCGTAAAATTTGTAGAGTATGTAGCACAGTAGGAGGGCAGTTACTGTTGCCAGTTCTTTCCATGTGTGCTTATCCTTTCTCACGGGGCTGTATTGCCCCCCATTGCAAGGGGAAAAAAAAATAATATATGAAGAAAAAGTTGAGTTTTCCAGATAGTCCTATTGTGAAGATGATAATTGTTAATGTCCTAAGGGTAAGTTGTAAACCAACTAATTTTCTGTAGGAGCATTTGCCAATTTCTTATCTGGTGGTTTTTTTTTTTTTAAAGCCTATTCAATTGGGGTTTTGTGGCAAAATAGTCAACTTCCCAAGTCATACAAGCCAGCCAAAAATTGAACTTTAAGAGTCGGTCTAAAAACTGAATCCGTAAATATTGAGAGTCGTTTGATATTGTTATGAAGAATGTTTAATGGTTTAGACCTAGATACTTGGAAGAGGAAAATCTTGAGATTAATCTGTGTGCAAATCTTTTGAGGATAATGGAGTTCTTTTTAATATTTTAATATTATTTTTTAATATTAAAGAGGAGATCATATTAGTGAGATTAAAAAAATCGATTCAAAATTATATTTTTCAGTATTAAAATAATTACCATTTGCAGCACATGCACACAAAAAAATATGCAAACCTGAATGAAAAATATCATGTCACAGTTATTAAATAAAATGTGTTTTCTTTTGCTTTTATTAATCAATTTTGGTAAGTGACTAAAGTCAATTTGCTGCTAAAAGAAATAATCTGATTCTATCAAATACGAATTCATCTATAAGACTATTTAAAGAAGATGTGACTGATAACATCTATCCCCCCCTCAAATCAGCTCATACACCTGTTCAACGCGATGATTTAAATTTGAGGACGCCAGCCATAAAAGGATACACACCCAAGAATAAAGATTCTTATAAAAAAAAAAAAAGATTAGAGAATAGTATTAGAAAGAAATAGGGAAAGACATCCAGAGACACGAAAAATTTGTAGCCACATGATAAAGATGGGATATTTTGACAATTCAGCTGGAGCTCAACTACCTAGCTGGACATGTTTATATTAGCTTCTGTAAATTATAAAAACAAGACGAAATTGCTACTTTTGTTCGTATTAGGTTTGGTCTGTTGCTAAACATGTGTCAAATTGTCACTCTATTTCGCCCCACATGAACACTAGATTTATTCATTTGTTTCCGTTGCCAGACCGTGGGTTTTTCTCCGGAAACTCCCCTTCCTTGCTTTGTTCTTTTTGTCTTTTCCAACCCACTGATCCCTCACACAATAACAACAACGAGACTCCACCCTTATTGTTTTTCAATGGAGAAAACACACCCAGATGCTAAAGATTGCAAATTTGCAATCCATCTTCTCTACTGAATCGTCTCCAGTCTCTGAGGAGTAGGAGAATCAGATAAAGTTTCGATCTTTTTGTTATTTTTTTTATTTTTTATAAAGGGAGGCCAATAAACAAATTTCTTTAAAAGTGAAGGGTAGATATATTGCGCTCGTTCTCTGTCTCTTTCTCTTTCTCACACTCACTCACAAGGTTAAGAGAAGCAAAGCATCTTGTATTGCGTGACCAGTAGCATTTCATTTTTTAAGCAGTAAGTGCTTTGCCTTTTCTCGCTTTTCCTTTGTGTTTTATCTAGTTTTAATTTGTATGATCTCAACCTTTTTGCTAAATCATATCCAAAGTAAAGAATCTGTGTTTTGTCTTCTTCTATACTCGCATGTGCCACGCTATATCACTCCTCACTTCTAGCATTTATTCCTTGAGTTTTTCATTCAAGGAAGTGAAAAAGGGATAAAGGAAAAAAAATTACAGTTACTCAGTGAGGGTTCATTGCTAGTGTGATGTTGGTGATTGGATTTTTGGGATTGGTTTTAGCTTGACATTCACTTATCTACATTGAATTATTCCTTAGGTTTTCATCAAATATTGTATTTCTGTGTTTTTCTAAAAAAAGTTTGTGAATTCATGTCTCCAGGAAAAACATTATTTCCTTTGAATTTTCTAGAGTAATTAATTTATTTTCACACATTATTTATTCTTTAGAACTGTTTTTATTGAAAACTCTTTTAATTTTTTGCTGTAAATGGTTTTCTTGCAATGAATTAGATAAAGAGTTCTATTGGGTTTCGTTCTCCAACATAACAAGACTTGCCTATCAAGTTAGGATTTTTTGTTCTTTCAATAAAATATATTTCTTTTTAAACCTAAACACAGATTTTCTGTGTAAAAATTTTCTTTCAGCTGTTTACAATTTCATGTGATCTGCTTTGAGTAATGTTTTTTTTTTTTTTTCAAAAACTTTGAACTGAGCTAATAGTTGCTTTGAGTGGAGGGACTCTCATTTCCAATTCCAATTAGTGCCTTAAAGACTGCCTCGGAAATCATGGTGATTGATGGAACAATTTTAAATAATTTATTTAATTTCTTAACAGGATCCTCAAAGCATACCTGGCAACCCGTCATGACTGCTGATACAACAGATTTAAGTTATTGGTTGAACTGGAGATTCTTCATTTGTGCAGTATTTCTCTTGCTTGCTATGGTATCTGCAGCAGTCCTAATTTGGAAGTATGAAGGATCCAGGAAATCAGAATCTGAGAGGAGAGAAAGTCGGCAAGAAAAAGTGGGATATTTATATAAGGATGAAGCATGGAAGACATGTCTGAAAGGAATTCATCCTGCTTGGTTGCTTGGCTTTCGGATAATTGCTTTTTTTATCATGTTCTCACTGATCATAACAAATACTGTTCTTGATGGAGTTGGCATATTTTACTTCTACACTCAGTAAGTCTCAACCTACATAACGTATGTCCTCAACTTGAAGGTATTTCAGTGTAAGGTTTAAAGTGGAAGGTCCTCAACCTAGTAAGGTTTAAAGTGGAAGAAATGGATAAGGCTATAATTCTGTAAATTAAGTCAACTACAATTGAAATTATGAAACATTTAACTCTGTTGGCAACTTATGTGAATCTCTTACTGTTGTTGGTGGAATATATATTTATGTATTGCCTAGTGGGATGGGGGAAAGAGGAGGCCATATCATTGGTCATTACAATTTGGTGTCTCAAAAATCTGCTTTCATGTTGATATGTAACAACTAAGGGAGTTGAAAGAAAGAAATGAGAGAGCAAGTGAAGTTGTTAAGTTTGCCCATCATATTTGTAACGCTTTTTCTATTTTTCATTTGTGCTGCACAGGTGGACTTTTACTTTGGTTACAGTCTATTTTGCGGTATGTTTTCCTGTACAGATTTGTTTATATATCATCAAAAGTTGTTTAAGGAATGAATTTCTTTAGTCCCTCTATTGAGAAACATACAAGTGTAGCTGTCTTAGAAGAGCATCAAATTTTCAATGATTAATATCTTTTGGAATCCGGAAAGCTCCTTGTATTTCAATTTAATTTAATGCCAATTTGTATTAGTTGTTTATGCTTTCAACTGAAATTTGTAGCTTGGTTCTTCAATATCCATTTTTGGGTGTTGCAAACATCACCAAGGATTTGATGGAGATGAGGCTTATGGAGAGACTTCAGATTCAGAGCGAGGCAGCTATACAGCCCCTTCACTTGTGGAAATTGCAGGTACATCTGGCTTGCCCAAAAGTCTAACTATCAACAGAGAACCTCATGATCGCCAAACTGCAGGTGCATGGGGTTATATCTTTCAAATTATTTTTCAGGTGAATTTTCATTTATAATCATTTTTTGTGCACAACTTGAAATGTATTCTCAATTCTTGTCAAGTATTTTCTTTCTTTCCACCTGCTGAAGTTGCCTCAATACATTATCTTATTTTTATCTTATTGAAATTCTTGAATTGAAAAGATGAATTGTAAGGAGTAAAAAGGTGTATAGTTCTGCATTATACTATTGTGGATATCTATGAGTGGTTTGTCAAGAACTGAGGCATATGGAAAGGACAGGTCTTGTTCAACAGAAGTATGAGAAAATGTATGTTGTGCAGAAGCATTTTAAGATTGTTCTTGTGATTATTTAATGATATCTAGAGTGCACAAATAGTGAAGAGACAAGATTTAGAACGCATTTGTTTGCAATAATGGTTATTAATTACTCCTGACAAGTAAAAGCAGATAAGTATGTGTTATAACTTATGTGTGGATGCTGAAAGGTGGCAGTGTGCTTGTTATATAGATGTGAAATGGAATGTCAACTTTCAAATGAGGTCATGGATGTAGTTGTGGATACTGGCCATGTAATTTTTGGAAATAATGGTATTGTCAGAGTGGCACTTATATACTTGTTCCTAGCCAAAGGATAATGTTCATGAACTTTGTCTTTAACTTTAGGTAATCATAACCCACAAGGACTTGCTTTTGTCCATATCAGCAACTTCCCTAGACATTGTAGCTTGAATAGTTACCTTTTTCTTCAGCTGTTTTGGAACCTTAATAGGCCTATGTGATATTTTGAGAACCAAGTGCTTCACCTGTTGGTTGCCAAAACTGTCATAGTTTTGTTTAAGGAACTTTAACCAATTCTATTTAGTAAAGCAAGAGAAAGTTAGATAAGAATCCCCACAAACAGCTATGTCCCTCTTTATCTGTTAGTCATGATAGAGCAGAAATTTAGTTTATGATAAATATTGTCTATTCTTTGTGCGTCTTCTTATTTAATTGTCCATTCTTTCTGTGTATACTAATTAATGTGATGCTGCATTTTTTCTTCATAACTAATTGCGTCCTTGCTAGATCTTCTGTAGTTGATATGCTGAATATAGTTTAGTGATGGTGTATCTATGTGTAATGTGTCATAGTAAGTTGTTGGAATGTCTCTCTAATTGATTTCGTTTCATGTATGAGCAGACATGTGCAGGTGCTGTGGTGCTCACTGATATTGTATTCTGGTTCATTCTTTATCCATTTCTAATGGCCAAAGATTATTCTCTTGATTTTGTAAGTAGCAGGCCTATCATTCCGCTGATTATTTACTTATTCTATTGACTGGTATATAAACGTCATACTGAGGGTCTGGTGAAAGTGAGTTCCATACACAAATAAGTTAATTTCCCTTTTAGACAGTTGCAACTTTTCATTTGACTGTCAGAGCTAATTGTTTTTACCATACTGCAGAAATAATCTACAAATGAAATTGTAGTGCATATTCATGGTATGTGTTTTCAAGTTCTGATAGTATTTTGCCTTAAACCTTGGTATGTGTTTCTGAGAATGGAATATAAATGCTGATAAATAACCATTTTGTAAATTGGTAGTCTCTAATCCGTATGAGAATGAACTTTTTCTCAAAGTCTAGACTTGTTTTTAACTTTTCATGTCAAAGAACGGATGTAACATAAGCCATGCAGTACTTTTGTACAACATTTGGAGTACATTACATTAAACAACTTGTACACGAAGCACTCAAAGAACTAACAGAAATATGTTATGTTATCTTTTCAACTGCAGATAAATGCTTGCATGCATTCGGTCAATGCTGTTTTACTGCTTGGGGATACAATTTTGAACTGTTTGGTAATCTGATTTCTTAATGCCATTGGTGGCTTTTCATTTCTATTTCCTTGGTGGCCAATTAAAGTTGTACAATCTTTTACTTTCAGCGGTTCCCTACCTTTCGGATTGCATATTTCATTTTGTGGACATGTATATTTGTCACCGTTCAATGGATCATCCATTCTTGTATTTCAATGTGGTAAAGTTATATTCCAACTTGCTATATTATTATTTCAATTATAGTTTTCATGCTTAATAATTATGCGGTGTTTCTTCTCTTTATAGGTGGCCATATCCATTTCTTGACTTGTCGTCCCCATATGCTCCCTTATGGTATGTAAGCATGTTCTATTTTCATCATGATTTTGCTGTAAAGCATATGCATCCAAATTAAAACCGATAAAAACTAGTTCAAGAAGCCCCATTTCTACTAGCAATTAGCCTCTCCAGTCTTCTCCTGTTCTTGGGCAAAAGGGCTTGGGTTTTGAACCCATGACTAACCGCTTGGATTGACTCCAGGTGAACCAACTGAGCTTCTTATACCTTATAGGGTTTTCTTCTATTTCATGTTCCTAAGTAGTTAAATAGAGCTTTCAGCTATTTTAACAAGTCTTATTACGTTGCTTATTACGTCTTCTTAGATTCTATCTGGTTAGACTTTTAAGGTAAGTGCAGCTGCTTAAATTGCATCAGCAGTTGCTCCTGTGTCTTTTTGAAACTATGATATTTTCATGTCTTCTATTACTCATTCTTCTGCTTATGAACTAACCCGTATGTGTTGCTACCATGGACACTCTACAGGTATACAGGTGTGGGGCTGATGCATATCATTTGTTATGGCATATTTGCTTTGATAATTAAACTGAAGCATTTTTGGCTGTCAAGATCATATCCAGAGTCCTTCCAGAGTCCTACCAGGGTCTTAGGTGAGAAAGGGAATTGAACTTTATGCTGCCCACAACTTAATCATGTGAGCGACAGCACCCAACTATTCTTTTTTTGGGTTGCTAATTGGGCTTCTTAAACATTAGCATCATAGGTTGCTGAACAAGGTCATTATGAGGAGCAGTATGAGAGATTATTTTCCATTTGCAAGTTCATCAAGTGGGCTTGGAAGTCCTAGAAATCAGAATGTAAAGATTGTCGTGTACCTAGCAATTTTTATATATCTCCTCAAGAAAATGATTTTACTAAAAATAATGTGCTTGGATGATTCAAGGTGGAATAAAACATGGTTTTATGCGCAATGATTATTCACCTAGCTTCTGTTCTTTGTGTGAAACATATATTCTTTAACATTAACGCATGCTAATCATCTACTGTTAAATTCAGTGGATCATTGTGAAATGCTTCCATGGGTGTCTTGAAATATTATAAGTGGACTGCTATTTTTCTTTGATTGGATTCCAAATGTTTGCCACTGAATGATGATGATCGATGATACGATGTCTCTAATGTTAAAGTCTGCATTATTTTTTAAAAAATAATGATAAGAATACTACTATTTAATAGACACAGCTAAAAAAATTTAGAAATTTTTATTTCTTTTCAATGCTTAAATAATTTCAATGGTGAAAAAAATGTCATTTATAAACTTTTTAAACAACTTTATGTGAATTTCTTGTCAATTTACTTATAACACGAGAATTTCAGGAGATTGTAGATGTGTTTGTGAAATAGATCACGGAGAATAAGTACTATGTCTAACCACTTTGGCTCCTTGATATTCCCCATGGATTTGTACAAGTGCCCATACTCATGAATGCTACAGGATGCACTTAGAAAATGCACTGATCGAGTAGCAATCCAAATGATGGATAGCAGAATGTAGAATCATAAAGAAAGGAGTTGCTCGAACAAAACAAAAAAAAGAAGACTGAAGTTGGGGCCTCAAACATCAGAACTTAAAATGCTTAATGAAACCAACCAACTTACAAGAACAAAGAAAATATACCCAGATAGAAGAGAAATGGAGAATGCAATCCAAAGAAAAAAGAGTTGATTATCGATTGAATTCAAAAAATGATGCCATTTGTCTTTGTATTATGTTTCAATTTAACTTACTAAGCATCCCAATAACATAGGAAAATGGATGTCTCCAGCTCTATCCTCCTTCAGCTTACATTTCCCTTCCTCCACTTTCCTATGGTAAGTTTTAGGTTCCTTGTGGCGTCTTTGAGTTTTCCCAACCGTCAGGAAGCAATGATAACCAGCCTCCAATCCCAACAAATTGACATCATATCAAATGGAACACAGGCCTAGGGCTTTACATATTCTCTAATGAACTGTTCCACCTGAGAAATCTCGCCAGTCAAACCAGAAGATTCTGCAACAGTAACTTTGTTATTGCAAATAAAAAAAGAAAACGGTTCCCCTGGGATCCCAAGAGTGAAGTCATTTGCAATATCAGCTTCAGATATTCCACTTCTTGATGCCCGTAATTTGTCTCTGTAAAATGATAGAAAATAAATGAGTTGAACAGCTGCATCTGCTTTTTATTTACAAAGAAAAAAATACATAATAAAAAAAGAAAAACCCAATGAACTAATGGCATGTTTACTTACACCAAGAAATGGGAAATGAAATCTCATTCCTGAGATGGGTATTTTAAGATTCAATGTTTTTGTTTGGTATATGTCAACACAAAGAAATAGAATTCAAATATCAACAAAATTTCCATGACTAACTCTGTATATAATAATCTTATATTTTATAAGCAAATAAATTAATTTAAGCAATGAAATTTCAAGAATAATGAAACACAATAATTCTTTTGAAATCTCATACTTAAGATTTAGAATTAAATTAAGAAACCAAACACAAAAATGAAATGAGAATCATATTCTCATTTTATTTCATTCTTTTTCTTGGCGTATCAAAATGTCCTAAAAGGAAGCACATTACACTGAGGAAAGGTCTGAAACCAATTATACCAGTATCCCTAATTATGAAATTAGAGGATAAATAGTATAATTTTTTGTTATAAAATTTGCTAGCAGCAGAAGTAATGATTATGAAGTGGGCGCAAAATGCCTAACTGCACATATATTCTCATTAACTATTAACAGTGCACACAACAGGAAAGTCATTAATCAGAAAAAATTTATGAAGCTTTACATTTCTTTCTCCAACTGTTTTCGGATGAACTCTTTTGTATGTGCTGTCACTTTGTCAGTTTTGTTACAACAGATAAGAACAGGAACTTTCCTTTTGACAACAGTTGCTTTGGTCAAGATGTCGTACAGATACCTATCAAATAAAAGCTATCAAACATCAGAACACCAACATATTTCAATTTGTGGATGTGCATGTGCAAACAAGTATGCTTACAAAACTATTATAAGGTATCAGTATTATAAGATCATATATGGATATCTATCAAATAAAAGCTGTCAAATATCATAACACCAGCATATTTCAATTTGTGGATGCGCATGTGCAAACGTGTATTCTTGAAAAAACTATTATAAGGCTTGAGATTACTCAGAAACTCCACGCAAGTTGGCTAAGAATTCCAAAGCATCAACAACAAACACTATGCCAGCAGCTTGAGGTAAAAACTCATCTAGTATGGATCGAAGACGAGAATGCCCAGGCACATCCACGAGATGAACAGGATTCACCATCCCCCTCTGTAAAGGCACAAAAGAAGCATTAAGAAAAAAAAGGGGGGCAGGGGGGAAGGAGAGCACATAATTTAAATTGAATGTCTAATTCAACATACTGAACTTTTTAAAAAAAAACACACGCATAGGAAATGCTTGGAAATTGATATGCCTCAAATCCCAAGAAGTATCAGAGATATGTCCTCATTTCATATGAAGACAGATAACAAACAGAATTTATGCATGCCATATTAAGACAAATACCTTTGGGCTTTCAAAATGCAGAATGAAAGTGCCCTCATTTGGTTCCATTGAGGTAACAGTGCCCTGATGTGAAGAACCATCTCGAAGCTGGCACAGGCATCAAATGACGGGATAATAATTAGAGTAAGGTCTGTAAGCAGAAACAGGACCATTCTCATATAATTAATGGTCATTATAATAACCAAAATATTCAAGGCCAACTGCTTAAATCAATAGCTTACATCTGTAAAATATGAAAATATTCACAGCTACAAATTGCTGCAAGATTTTCAAGGAACAAACCAAGAATAAAAGGCTTACTTGATGGAAAAGTACAGTTTTCCCACTTCCACTGAGCCCAGTAAGCACGATGGTATTCAATCTTTTGCGTCTGAACAAGCGAACTGCAAAGGGAAACAGAGTGAAAATAAATATGATTATATATCAAATACTTAACCAGAAAATACTTCTCAATTTTCCATACACTGTTGGGTGTAGAGGGATATAATTCAAACATTGGATATAATCATTAAAGAATGCTACTATGATAAGATAACCCTCTTCTTTTCCTAAAGAGATTCAAGAAACCCTCAACCAGATTTCAAATCCATCGAATTAGATTCCTCAAATTCCACAAATTTGAACTTCAAAATCAAGAAAACACAGTTACATTAAAAGGCCCTTGTGAAAAACAACTAATCTCATTCATCACACTTGCCATAAAGAATAATTTTTTACAGGATAAAAAGAAACAAACACATCTAAAAATCCTTTTAGAAAACTGTTACTAACATCACACAATGACATACAAATAGCAAGACCAAAACACTTAGACTGTTCCCTAAAAATTCTAAGTATAAAGAAATTCTCAACAATCAGCCAACGCAGCCACATGAGCATTCGAGACATGCTTATTAACTGACAGAATGTAATCAATTCAAAGAAGTTCCCTTTGACCCCTTTAAGCCGCACAGGTCAACAACTGAAATAGCTCCCGAGGTCGAAGTCCTCTGGTATTCAAGAACCCATTTAAAAAAGACACCAAGAACAAACAAAAACATCACAATTGACGCACATTGGCTCAAAGAAACACTTATAATCAGTTCAAAGAAGTTTGCTTCAACCCCCATCAAGCCAACACAGGCAAAAATTCAAATAACCCTACAAGGTCTAAATCCTCCAGTTGCCAAGTAGTCATCAAAAATTACACGAAGAACAAGTAAAAACTCCACAACTAAAAGCAGAAAAAACCAAAAACAAACATAAACGACTTAAAAAGATTGAAATTTTGATAGAGAGAATTACTAATTAAGAGGAAAAGAGTGGTAAGAAGCAAGACAGCAGAAGCAGCATAAAGCTGAGAGGGGGGAATCTGATAGGCATATTCAAGCCCTTGTTGTGCCCATTGTTTTGCCTCGTTCTTCCATTGTTGAATTCCTTCCATCTTCTATTTCTCCAAGTTTCTCGATTTAGAAACTATGTTTGGATGGGGTGTTTATAATGGAATGAAAGAGTTATTAACAGAATGGAATGTATTAGTTTGATTTGGAAAGGAAGTGTTAAAGTATATTTATATTTGAGATGGTAGGAATGAAAAAGAATGGTTTAAAATTAATTTTATTTGTTTGCACTGGTTAACTTAAAATTGATAAAAATACTCTTATACATTCAAATATAATTTTTTTTTATTTTTTTATTTATTAAATTTTTAATATTAAAATATAAATTTATTATTATTATTCAAAAATTATATTTTATTTTTATTCACAAAAAATGTGAACAATTAATTTTTTATAATTTTTATGTTGTGACATTCAAACATAATTTTCTTTTATTTTTTTATTTATCAAATTTTTATATTAAAATAGAAATTTATTGTTATTATTCAAAAATTATATTTTATTTTT
>CATIWR010082607.1:0-22559 GCA_949677035.1 Omphalea diandra
GAACTCATGTTGTCTTAAAGCAGGACACCAAGAGGCTCTCATTTTGGAGGGCCTGGAACTGATTTCAGCTGAAATGATTCCACTTAAATGCGTGGCCTCATTTTAGGTCAGTTATTTTGTTTACGTCATAAGTTTACTTACTTTCTTGTGGCATTTTGCTACATTCACTTACATTTCAGCTCCTTACATTTGAAAATTTACCGTTCAAGATAATTTTGTTCCTTCCCCCCCTAAGAATAGTTTAATTCCTTTCCAGAATTTCTTAATTTATGTTTTATCTATAAGAGCCGTCATTTTATTTGTTCATGGTTCAGTTACCTTGCGCAGTTTAGTTGGGTCCATATCTTTTCTAAATCTTTATTTGGAGTTATTCTTCATGGGAGGATCTAAGCTTTGGATGTTTATTTACTCCAAATGCTCACATCAAGTACCAGTGTACACACAGATTTTTCTGTGTCACCAGTCATAACTTTGACCGCCCTTGGTGTCATGCTATAACATTTCTTTGGTCTTCTACTTCCTAGTTTTGAATGTACTTAATTTCATGTAGGTTTTTCTATTATATCAGTGGTGCATCATTAATTTAGGTTAAAACTTTGTTTTTGCATAATTCTAACATCTACGTACTTTTCTGAGGAGTGTCATCACTAGATCATATCATTAGGGTATCCATAATATAAAGGGGGAAGGAAATGTTCATTCTATTTACGTAGGTTGGACGCAAAATAAAAAGATTAATGTAATACAATTACTGTTATGGAGCTATAAGTGGTTCTGATGAAGGTAGAGAAGGTGGTCGAGGCAGTGCTAATGGCAGTGGTGGCAGCATAATGGTAGTGGAGACAGTGTAAGTATGGTTGAAATGGCAGTATCGACAACTATGTTATAATGGTGGTGATGATGGTGACTGTCGTAGTGGTAGAAGAGGGGGTAATAATTTGAGCAATGTGTGTAATCATAATAATGCAATTGCATGAATTTTCGTCTGTTATATTATTACATTCCTGAAATGAGGGTGATGGGACTTAGTCATTGCGGTAGTGTTTTTGTGTAACCAAGTATACTTATAGTAATTGGAAGATCGCAATTATGCTAGTGAAACATTGATATAGCATTATATTTTTCATAGAGATCTGTATAAATAAAAATTTATAGCATATTGTTTCTAGTTTAGGGAGGGAATTTCTCTTCTTTCCTCTGTTATTTATTCATTTCTTAAGTCTTCATTGAGATGACTGATATTGCCTTGCCCAAAGTTCTGAAATTGAAGTTGTGTTTTCTCTTTTTCCATTACTTTCATGCCTGTTCATTCTTTGTTGTCCAATAGGTTTCAGCCCTTTTATTTTTCATTTTTTCTAAACTGTTGTTTACTGATTAGGTTTGTCGGCGTAGACTATGTATAACTAGGAACTGTTTTTGCATAGGGCTTCTTTTATCAGTTTTCCAACAAATTTGGTATAACTCACATAATGTGTCAATATTGTTCTTGGACTGGTGTAGATACCTAGGAACCATTGAATTGAGTACTAGTGGAGGCCTTTCAATTGAATTTGCATATATGAGTTTGGATATGAGTTGGGGATTCTTTTTTCTAGTGCGAATTATCTCTTCGTTCTCTTTTTTTTTTTTTTAAATAAATTTTTTCAGAACATATTATTTGCGTAACTCAACGATGTAGTACGAGCTGTCTCTTGATGACTATGTGACTCAATGGCAGATACTAGTACCAAAATAACTTCTATTTCTTCAATGGGTCCTGTCTGAATATCCAATGCAAGATGTATATTTTGTTGTTACTCTGTTCTTCCCTGTTCTGTTAAGTTGCCTGAAAAATACTGGCAGTGGGTGCTATTAGTAATTGACTGATTTTTTATATTTGAAATGTCTATTGTTGGTGTGGAGTGGATATTCATTTGAACTACGATGATATTTATGTGTTCACATGCATGTCTGGGGAGTTGGTTTATCTTCATGTTAGTTGATTTGCGACTGTTGGCTGGTTTGGTTTGTATCACTAGGTTTTCCTATTTACTTCCCCTATGATAAGAAATTTGATTTTTTTTCTGGGTTCCTTCCTTTGAAAGCTACTCCTCCATGAATTCCTCTCTTTTTTTTTTTTTTTTTTTTTAAATGTTTTCCGTAGTGTATCTGTTCACATTTTAGAGCACACATATTTGTGTTTTGCAGCTCCCTTTCAGAATACTCAAGGAAACCAGGGCGAGAATGATCCAAATAATACAACAGTGGGTAGTTTGTTTTACTGTTGACATAGGTTATTTCTTGCTCTAAACTATCAACTTATTACTCCTCTCGTGTGCAGATATTTGTTGGTGCTTTGGATCCAAGTGTTTCAGATGAGCATTTGAGACAAGTGTTCAGTAAATACGGTGAGCTAGTGCATGTGAAAATACCTGTGGGCAAGCGATGTGGATTTGTCCAGTTTGCAAACCGGTATTTAAGAAATATCAACCTGAAGTACTGCTGTACAAATATCTGTTCTTTCTATTATTCATTGATTTAGTTCTGCATATGATTAGAGCCTGTGCCGAGCAAGCACTATTAATGTTGAATGGAACTCAGTTAGCAGGACAGAGTATTCGACTTTCATGGGGCCGAAGTCCTTCAAACAGACAGGTCTTGCTTGTAATCCCTTAAATCTCCTGTTTTTGTGAGTGTGTGTTTCCATACATTTTGCAAGTTAACAAGACATCCATTGTTATATCCAGGCTCAGCCAGATCAAAGCCAATGGAATGGTGGATATTATGGATATCCGCAAGGATATGATGCATATGGATATGCACCTCCTCAAGATCCTAACATGTATTATGGTGGCTATCCTGGATATGGGAACTACCAGCAGCCGGGAACTTATCAACAGCCACAACAGGTTTACCAACAGCAGCAGCAGGCAAGTTAAAAAAGTTTAGAAATCTGGTGTATTGTTATATTCACTAAATAAGTTATTCCGGCTAAAACTAAGTTCTTGCAAAAACATTTCCAGCTCATTTTCTTTCTCATGGGTGTTGATGATGACATGCTGCTTCAAGCAGTTTGTCATTTTTTTTGGTTCCAACAATCTCCTAGTCACATCCCCTGCATGTTAGTTATTGTTTCTTGTTCTTTCATATGTGAGTTTTTATGTTTGGATGATTTGCAGTGATCTGTTCTGATACTAAATGAAAGTACAAGGACTAGCCCAAACTGAAGGCAGTACGACTTGATTTGCTGGTGTTGTCACTCTCGCAGGATGTTGTATAATTGCTTCTTGGTGTTTGGAACCAGGCTTTTATTGTTTTAGTATTAGTTTTATTGATGACTAGTGAGGTTGAGAGCTGAGACATCTGTGGGCATCACTGGACTCCTACATAATTACGATAGATCATGGTTAAATCATGGTTTTGTCAGATATTGCTGTTGTGTTGTTGTCTAATGGAACTCACTTATTTCTTTCGAGTGTTACATTAATATTATTTGTGCCTTCCAGTTTTTTACTTAATATTTTGTCTTGAAATTGCATGTGTCTTTTCCCCCTGATGTGATTTGTGTTTATTATTCAGGTTTTTATCTGCTTTTGCTCTCGTAAGAAAAATGGTAGCCATTATGCTAATGTGAAAAATGTATCAACTTATCCTACAGATGCCTTGGATGCATCGACGAATTTTAATTTTTTTCTGGGTGCTTTTCATTTTTTTAATTTTAGGGAAGTTGATCAGTTTTAGGTTGAGATAGAATGAATGCGCAACTCTATTTTACCTTTAAGGCTTTGTTTGTTTTGCAGACAATGTTTTGAAAAAAAAAAAATTTTACATTTTTTTTGTTTGGTGCATGTAAGGAAATTAGTCTAGAAAATTCTTTTGGTTGAAGGAAAAATTCTAACTTTTTTTTTGAAAATGACTTCATTTTGTGAAAAGTGGGATTTTGATAAATTTATATAAATGAAAAATAAATTATATAAATACATATATTTGTTAAGAATTATCATTTTTTATTATCGACTTACATAACGAGTTATTGTCAATCATGGCTAGTTGTGTGTGATAGAATTTTTAAAAGTTTTTATTTTTAATGTATTTTTTATATTAAATAATGAAAAATATAAATAAAAAATATTTATAGTATAATTTTTTTGTAGTTTTATAAATAATAAATTATTTTTATGAAATAAATGAAAGTTAAATATTATTTTCTTAATTTTTCAATTGGGTCAATTATGGATGGCAATGATTAAGTTGCTCTCCTTTATTTTCTTAAAATTGTGTATAACTTTTTTTTTCTTTTGTTAAAATTTTAAAATATATGTATTTTCTTTTTTGAGAATAAAAAGGTTGAGATTTAGTTCATTAAAAATAAGAATTGAAAAATTCTCGAACTTATTTTTAAGAGTTTTTTTTTCGCAATGGAACAAGCTGCTACATTTGCTGCCATTGGAACATGCGTTCTAGAACAATGTAAAAACCCTCCATGACCGCTTTTATATCAAGAACAATAGATCCTAGATAGTCGTTATTGGAAAATAATAGTGAACTTAGATTGCAAAGTAAAACAACTCTTTATTGTAAATTATAATTTTGAACAGTGGGATCACTCATAACACTTATTTTTACACAACACTCTTCTCACTTGGACATGCTCACACACTCTTCGCACTCTCACATTTGCACTCGCTCTTATGCAACACATTCATACACAATGGCATCCCATCCATTTATAATTCTTGATGCCAGTGGATGTGGAAGTAATAAAAGCTATAAGGTAATTCTATAAAGTTAACTAGCCTAAGTAATCTTTGGATATTCTAGAAAATGAAGAGGCAGTGCTACCTTTTTCAACAATCCCCTTCAACATTGACTCTTACTAGTGTTTCACCACATCAAGTTACTCGCGTAACTTTAAGAACTTACTAGTGGATATTCTCTTTGTAAATAAGTCTGCTATTTGATCATTTGTCTGGATAGGGACCATTTCTATTTCTCCTCATAACACCTTTTCTTTGATATATTGATAATATACATCTACGTGCTTAGTTCAAGCGTGGTTTACTGGATTTTTAGCAAGCTTGTTCGCCAATTGATTATCACAATGTAGCTATATAACATACTCAACTGGCTAATGTAAATCCTTCAATAATTGAGTCAACCACGTGCTCTTATGAGCAACCATTGTTGTAGCTCAGTATTTGGCTTCAGTTGTTGATAATGATACTGTCGATTGTTTACTGCTATACTAAGAGATTAGTCTTTACACAAGCTTGGGTACATATTCTGTAGTTGATTGACGTGTGCCATGATCACTTGTGTAATCTGCATCAAAATAGCTAACCAACTCGCATGCTTTGCACTTTTTGTAAAAAAGACCATAGTCAATTGTATCTTTCACATATTGGAGTATTCATTAAACTACTTAAAGACAGGGTTTCTTTGGTTTTTGCATGAATCAACTTACCACCCCAACTGTAAATGCAATGTCAGGCCTTGTAGTGTCAAATAGATTATGCTTCCAACCAATTGTCCATACAAAGTGACATCTTCCAAGTCTTTCCATTCTTTTGCACAAACTTGGCATTTGATTCTACAGGCGACGACATTGGTTTGCATTCTTCAATCCCAAACCTTTGCATGAGGTCCTTTGTGTATTTTTGCTAGCACGAGAACAATCCTTCCTTCTTATAGTCGATCTCTAGCCCGAGAAAATGATTGAGCTCACTATGAACTTTCATTTGAAATCGAATTAATAAGTTCTCTTATTCGACTAATCTCATCTTCTTCATCTCCAGTGATTATAGGATCATCTACACAAACTAGTACAATTATTGTTTTATTTTCGTACACCTTGACGAATAGGCTTGAGTCTACATGTGAAAGTAATCACTTTGGATTAAGAATTTAGCTATCTTACTGTACTAAGTTCTTGGCACTGCTTTAGTCCATAAAGGGCCTTCCAAAGCTTTTGCACATACCCAGGGTGAGTCAGACTCTCGAACCCTTTAGGTTGTTCCATGTATATATCTCAATTGGCCTCTTTATGCAAAAAGGAATTCTTCACATCTAACTAGTAGAGTTTCCATGCTTTGTATGTTGCAGGTGCTAGTAGAATATGTACAATAGTTATCTTTGCTACTAGGCTAAAGGTTTCATTATAGTCTAAGCCGTATTGCTGTGATAACACTCAAGCCACCAATTATGCCTTATATTTGTCTATCAAGCCATCTAGACAAGTCTTTATCTTGTAAACCCATTTACAAGGCATAGGTTTTACATCTTTAGGCATTGGTACTAAGTCCTAAGCTTGATTTTGTTTCAATGCTTGAAACTCTTCCTCCATAGCTTTCCTCCACTAATCTTTCTTAATAGCTTCTTCAAATGTCGTTGGCTTTTTTTCTTTAACAAATGCCACATTAGAAAATTTTAGATTTGGCTTTCGAATTCTACTCGATCGTAGTAGCTCTTGTGTTTTATCTTTACTACCAATTTCCTACTGACTTGATCAAGTATCTTCGATACTTCTTTGATGAAGTCTAGTTTTCCATAGGCTTATAACTTTGTCTTGTGGAATTGGTGCTTCTTTATCTTTACCTTTAGGTGTCACATCTTCCATTATTTTAGGACTTGGGCTCTCTTCTCATGTGAGCCTTTCTTGTAACTTCTCCTCCATTTCTTTTGAGTCTAGAAGTGTTACCTCTTATGGTGACCACTAAGAAGATGCTTCATCAAATATTACGTTCCTTGATGTGTAGCAACGACTAGTAATGAGATCGCAACATCTCTGTCGTTTCCTCTCACTATTATAGCCCATAAAGATGCATCAAATTACTTTTTTATCTAGCTTGCTCCATAGTTCTTATGGCACAAACACATAACATACACAACCAAAAACTCTAAAGTGACTTACAATGGATTTTATCTTCCAAAACATTTGAAAAGGTGATATGAACCCAAGTCTTGCTGGAGATAGACGATTGATTACGTGAGTTGTTGTCCTCATGCATTCTGCTCAAAACATGCCTAACACATTTCTAGTGTGTAGCATGCTTCAACATATCTATACACAATGTTGATTCTTTCTTTCTGCCATACCATTTTGTTATGGTGTCCTTAGGCATGTCAATTGTTGTCTTATTACAAAATCTTTTAAATACTGAGAGAAACTTTATGAAGTATATTCTTCACCAATGTTTGTATGTAGATAACGAATCTTCTTTTCAAACTTCCTTTCCATCTTTTATTTAAATTCTTTAAATTTATTTAAGTCTCAAAGTAAACCTAGATGTACCTAGAATAGTCATCTATGAAGGTAACCATATACCACATACCTATAATTGATTGTTGCTTTATTAGGCTAAATACGTTTGAATGCACGAGCTCCAGTGGTACCTTAGCCTTGAAACTTGACTCCTTATATGGAACTTGGCATTCCTTACCATATTAGTAGCCATAACATATTATATCTCCTTGGACTTTGAATTGCGGAAGACCTTTAAGCATCGACTTGTTCATCATTACTTTTAGCTTGTGATAATTGACATGTCCAAGACAAGCATGCCACAAATCTACCGTTTCATTCCTTTGAGTCTTATCCATGTACGCGAACTCTATTAATAATACATAAATAAAATCCATTTTTCGACCTTTCATACTAGATGTGTCTAATATCACTAGCTTCCATTGCACCTTAATGTCATTCAAACCAAACACCATATAGTTCGTAGATGATGTCAGTTAAGAAACTAACAATACGTTTTTTTTCATTCTAAGCACATGATACACATCTTGGAGTTGTACTTGATTTGAATGAAATCGTTGTGTTATTATTGCCTTATTGATGTGAGCAATTGGCAACCTTGAATTGTTGGTTGTCATGATCTCATTAGACCTTTATACTCTACCAAGTTGACAAGCTTCTCATTATTTCCAGTCATATGGTTGGAACAACCTGAGTTAACAATCCAATCTTTTTTATCGCTGAACTTCTCAAGTTAGCATGTTATTAATGCCTGTTGATTATTTACTTATTCCTTCAAGCTAGAAGAATGACTTTTAGCTTGACTTTCGTTGAAGTTTGCTTCTTCTTTATCTTTCATCAAAGTGAGTAAGGTCTGAGCATCCCATTCTTCCTCATTATTATTCTCATCTCTATAGCTATATGAAGTTGCGACATTTCCTTCAGCTGACTTCTTTTTAAAGTAGCAGTCACATGCAAAATGACCTTTCTTTCCACACTTAAAGCACTCACCAAAACATTGCTTATGGGTTTTAGATTTACTTTGTGAAGCTGCCCCTTATAAAGTTCTCCCTAGTTTATAGCTTCTTGAACTTTCTCTTGAGGATTTATTTTCATCCTCAGTCTTAGTTTTTGTGCAACTAAAGAGTGCCTTATCTTCACTCTTTAGTGAAACCCTTGCCATCTGTTTAGCCAAACATTCTTGATTGGGTAATAAATTTTCTAACTCCTCCAATGATAGTTGTTTTGACTATCCTTTGATAGCAGTGATAAATCCAAGGTACTCAGGTCTCAACCTATGAATAATAATTCTTCTCTTTTAAGATTCACTAACTGCAGAATTAGTCTAATTCTACAATTTCATTATAGAGAAACTTTAAATATTGATTAATTGACATTGCACCTTGCTTAGTTGCCACTAACTCATTCTTAAGGTATTAAAGTCGCATTTCATTTTTCTTTGAATAATGAGATGCAAGAATATCCCATGCCTCTTTTAGTGTTTTTGCATCTTTTATATATTTGAGAATACCATTTTCAACCGAAATTTTAATAGCATATAGAGCCTTACTAGCTTTGGCCATCCATTTTTGTAATTAAGTTGTAGAAGCCTCTGTCCCAGTGTCCTAAGGTGCTATAATGTCACTTCCACCAATGCTCCTATAATTCTTATCCCTCCAAATATGACTTCATAATAGTTTACCATAAACTGTAGTTGTGATCATTAAACCTTTTGATCAAGCCCATCATTTAAAAATCTGCCATCGTGACTTGATAAATTCCTCCTAATTATCAAACAAGCTAGGTCCCTAATGTTGGGTTTTGTAGAACAAACACAATGAAAAAACAAAAAATCTAATGTATTAAACCCACTAAGGATCCATGTGATTCAGTCAAATCAAGAAAAGGGATGTGACAAACTTTACCAATTCAGACAAAAAAGGCAATATTGATGGAAGGCGGAGAGGGGGTTTACGCCGGTAACACCCAACCTTAAACTTGGAGTGTAGATCACCGAATTTAGATGTTACCACTATGATGAAAGTCCTTTACAAGTATCCACACAAAAAGGCTCTCTAAAAATGATTAATGTGCGAGCGCTAAGGTTTTTCTCTCTCTAGAATGTTTTTTGAAAATAAAATGAATTTTCTTACTCTTTCCCAGAAAACCCTGAACATACAAATATATCTTAACCGTTACAATATTTATGTCAACTCTATATCTTAAAAGATACATATAAGAAAGTATCCTATTCTGTTTTAACTTTTAAAATAAAAAGGATATCTAAATATCAAGATAATATCTCTAATTATCTTAATATATATTTAGCAAGAGCAATAAATATAATTTCGCTTTTGGGTTTATTCTAAGTGTACAACTCTATAGGTTCACATAATGTTGGTAGTGATGTAAAATCTATTTCTGGCTCACAAGTTATAAGTGGCCTCAAGCAAGACATTATGACTACCTAAATTATGTGAAAGTCAATAATCTGACCTAACATATTTTACAAATAGTATTACAATCCTTTTGTCACATTATATCTCAACTGAACATAAAACATGAATCATGTCATTCTTATATAGTTCAATTATTTCTTGATCTCCAAGTAAACTGTTGCAAAATGACATTGATAACCTTTATCAATTCATTTCCACATGACCATATAATCTCGTCAGTCTGACTTATTAAGGGGTTTAAAGAGATATTTCTCATGAACACATGAGGTATATATTCCTTCTCAATCACTCATATTCGTTTATATGATTTACTTCATGTCTAATATTGGTTTGTATGATTATCCCATTAAAGATAATCTTGGACTGTACAAAACATCAAGTTCATGGAATTCATGGTGATTTTCAAGTTAGAGGATTAAGTTAATACTATTGCATGAGAATCACTTATGATTGTTAATCCATGTAATGTTCTCATAGTTGGTTGGTCCAAAATAATGTTTCTTAATAATGTATTTATGTGTTTGATTTAATATCTCATCTTTATGACTAGTAAAATATAGTAATCAATCAAAATACATACTAGTTTTTATTCATTATTAACCCAATAATAATGACCGGTTATGAACAATTTAGAATAGAATTCTTTACACTTAAAGATTTTACTATCAAGTCGTATATTTTACATTATGTAGAATTAACTATTCATGAAATTTATCATTTAGATGTAAACAAAAGAGATATTTAATAAAAATGCAACCATGACATTATTAAGAAAATATCCATTCCAAAAATTGGCATAGGGCACATAACCAACACCCAACCAATTGCTTCATAGTCCCAGACAATATACAAACATGTGACCCACGATCCTTGACTGCTTTTCCTTCAAGCTCTTGATCACGAATATTGGTTCCTGACCAACTCGGCTCTAATACCAAATTGTTGGAAAATAATGGTGGAGAACTTGATTGCAAAGTAAAACAACTCTTTATTACAAATTGTAATTTTGTACAATGGGACCACTCACAACACTTACTTTTACACAACACTCTTCTCACTTGGACACTAGCTTACACGCTCTTTGCACTCTCACACTTGCACTCACTCTTATACAACACATTTATACACAATGGCATCTCTTCCCTTTATAAGGCTTGACGTTGGTTTAGGAAGCCAATTAGCCTAGAATATTCTATGGCAGTGGAAGTAATAAAATTTATGAGGTAATTCTAGAAAGTTATGTAGTCTAAGTAATCTTGGATATTATAGAAAGTGAAGAGGCGGTGCTGCCTTCTTCAGTTATCCTCCATTAATTTGAGAGAAATGGCTATAACAAATAAGCAATCTCTTTCCACAATAGTTTGTTGATAACCAAAATTGGACGCCAAAGAGAGCGTATGTAAAATACCAGATGCTTTCGACATATCGATAGGCAGACAATCCTTGACTCTCTTTAAGGCAGAACCATATCTCCATTTTATCATTATGAAGAACACACCCTAATCCAAAGCTCCAAAGCCATCATTACCAAAATTGCCATATCTATATTCACCTCGATAAATCCATTTCCAGTAGGAGACCGACAAATCAAATGGTTTGGAGCTATAACAGATTAGGTTGCAGCATCTACATTTGAGTACTGCTGAAACATTGTTTTAGCTGTGTGGATGGCCTCAGACCCTTCAAACTGAATAAGATTTCGACATTTTTAGATTCCCCACACCAATACACAAAATTGCGCCAATTTCCCCTTTAATTGCACAAACCACTTCCTAATACTTTGCAAGAAAGGAAACAAAGGGACAGTTAATGAACACAGATGCCAAACCTAACAAGCAAGCTGAAAATATTTAACAGATGCAAATCCGAGTTAGCGCGTGTTTTGCAAAAGGCCACACAAGATCGACTGTACACCTCATCTTGTTAACATTGATGATGTTGGAACTAGTCCTTTCCAAATTCTCCAAAGCAAAAATTTAACCTTGGGGGAACCTTCTGATTCCATGTCATTTGCCACAGGCTATTATCATCATCAGTCCCAAGAGCACTATTTACACCGTCATTAGCACAATCGATCTCAAGACCAAAATAGTACGTTAACTTCATCGAAAAGGCACTTGATTTACAGGGGTGCGCATGTTGCCTTCTATTAGAAAGTGGAATAGATAAAAGCTGCCTAGCTTCCTGCAACAAAACCGAAGAGTGCACACAATCTCCATCCCATTATTTATAATCATTTTGAAAAAGGGAACATAGCGTAGCACAAACATTCACAACTGGGCTAGGGAGACCTAGCAAAACCACCTGAACATTTGGTATCCATTTATAGGGTGGGCATTCAATTCAAATTAAATTGAATCGAAAAAATCAACAACCAAATTTAAAAAATATAAATCAAATCGAATTGAATAAACTTATGAATCGAACTAAATTGATTTAGTTTGCATCTTGGCATTCTGATTTTTGCCCTCAAAAAAAGTTTGCCACTAAAGACTTAATTTTTCCATAACACGCCTATGGCTATGAGGAAAAACTCACCTGTTGGTTGGAATAGCCTGAACAACTGTCTTTAGAAGAATAATTTTTATGCCCTGGACAACATTTTTACCCTCCAAGGCTTTCAGCTTATTCCCTTCCCTGTCAATTAGAAAGTTGAAGATCTCTTTTTTGACCTCCCCATCATAGTTCGCTCCAAAGACCTCTTATGACTGTCAACTAATTTCATTTCCAATAGTTGCTACAGGTTATTTTTTGACTTCTTGTAGTCATGAAATTAAATGATTGTTGTTACATAATATAATGACCGTTATGTAACAGATTTTAGAAGTCATATTACTGTTTTGGCTATTATATAACTGTCATAATATTTTTTTTAGGGTATAATGGTAATAACAACCATTTTATAAACAATAACGGTCATCATTTTAATAATGTCATGGTGACATTATTTTTACAATGGTCTCTTTTGCAATTTTCATGTGTGTACAAAATGAACAGTGGGAATCTCCAATCTCTTATAGTTTTTACATGTGAATATGTGCAAAAATATTGTTACATTACATACAATATTGTTGAATGGAATCCATTCAATTGGAAACAATTTGAATGGATTCTACACCATTGAATTATTATTGTCTGCACCAGTTTTTCTCACAATGGATACAACAGTGTAGTGCGTATAATTTCTCACAATTATTTATTGTTGACTGCATCACTGAGAAAAATTTGCATTGTATTCTGCAACATCTCACAATAATGTCTACATTTCTTCTCCTCTTTTTATTTTATTTTTACATCTAAGAAATCAGCTACCTTTCCTTCAAAATTTTTTCACAAATTAACTAAAAAAAAGTCAAAGAAAGTTTAAAGAGCTCACAATTTCAGCCATCTCACAATTCAACATCTCACAATATTTAAAGAAGGTGCATTAATACTCATAATCTAAACTTTCATTTTATATTATTTAACTGATTTTTACATGGCAAAACATTGTTAAATTTTAAGTTTTAATTAGATAATTTGCTTGACTAAAGGTTAGAAATATACAAATTTGTCTTCAATATATTAAGAAATATTATTAAAAATCATACTTAGATTAAAAATATTGCTAAGAAAGCATATTTAGGTTGCAAAATATTGTAAAATTTATATTTAAGTTAAATATGGATAGAAAATATAAATTATTTAGCTTGTTTATTAACTATAATATGAGTAGATATAATTAAAAATAATCTAAAACTTAAATATAAATTAGGTATTTAACTTAATTAGTATTTCAGTCCATGAGTATAAGCTTAGAATTAATTAGTCTTATAATTTTTATAATCCATACATTTTGATTAGTATTTAATTTTTTATTATTAGTAAATTAATTTTTATTTTATTTTACTACTTGTCTAGATTACTAAATTATAGAAACTATAAATTATTTAACTTGATTATTAGCTATAATATGGGTAGATATAATTAAAAATAATTTAAAATTCAACATAATTAGATATACTTAATTAATATATTTAATATATCCATGAATTTAGCTTAGAATTAATTAGTTTTATAATTTATAGAATTTATAAATTAAAATGATATTTAATTTTTTATTTTATTTTATTATTGATCAAGATTATTAAATTGTAAAAGATATAAATTATTTAGCTTAATTATTAATTTTAATATGGATAGATATAATTAAAAATAATTTAAAATTTAACATAATCATGTATTTAAATTAATTAATATTTTATTGTATTTTAATATATAAATTTAGGCTTAGAATTGATTAATTTTATAATTTACAGAATTTATAGATTAAATTGATATTTAAATTTTATTGTTAGTAAACTAATTTTTATTTTATTTTATTACTTTTTTGGATAACTAAATTATAGAAGATATAAATTATTTGGCTTGAATATTGACTATAAAATGGGTAGATATAATTAAAAATAATTTAAAACTTAACATAATTAGGTATTTAACTTAATTAGTATTTTAACATATTTTAATCTATAAATTTAGGCTTAGAATTGATTAGTTTTATAATTCACATAATTTATAAATTAAATTTATATTTAATTTTTATTATTAGTAAACTAATTTTTATTTTATTTTACTACTATTCTAGATTAGTAAATCGTAAAAGATATAAAATATTTAGCTAGATTATTGGCTACAATATGGGTAGATAAGAGTAAATAAACCAAACTTGCTTGTAACTTACTTGAAGTTCGGCTTGATAAAAACTATTGTCCCTTGGCACCAAGAAGGGGGTTGAATTGGTGTATAAAAATTTAAAAGACAAAGAAGAGGGGAAAAAAATGAGTAGAATTGAGATAACGATTTATAGTGGTTTGGGTATAATCGACCCTACGTCCACTCTCCAATCTACAAATTAGGTATTTCACTATCTCAAGGTGTTTTCAAGCTCACACCTAACTTGTACAACTTGTCTTTTGATGGCTCACACACAACCTTACAATAATGTGTTTTTAGGCTAACACACAACCTCACTCAAGTGTTTCACTAGGCTCACACTTAAACCTTTCTCGAAGTGTTTTTACAGGCTAACACTACAACCTTATAACTTGGTGTTTAATGCTCACACCTAACACTTACAATTTCATTAAGAAAATTGAAGAAAATGAGTAGCAAAGATTGAGAGCTTTAATTATTTGTAATAAATTTCTTAGCAACCTTATTGATGGCTATTTGGTGGAGTATTTATACCCAAACTTCACCAAAGAGACCTTGCAGATCATAGCTCACAAAATCTTTGAGTCATGCCTGATAGATTATGTATTAAATGCTTGACAGTGTCAATTTGCGATCGCTACTACTCATTAGCGGTCGCGAAATCCAAATTTCTGAAGGAAAATCTTGTTTGTGTATAATGGCTAGTCTACGTGGCAGCTTTTGATTAGTTCACTAAGAAAATATAGTCGTTGCTCTTTTACCTACTTTCAGAAGTCACGGTCGTGAGCCTTCTTGCACAGGACGTGACAGAGGACGCAAATTCATCTGCCAAAAAATAGTTATCTTCTTCTTCACGATTCGCGATCGCTACCAACAAGATGCCTCTGTGAAATTTGACTTCCAACGGTCTGCTGGAACACGTGTCATGCTGTGACTGTGTACTTGCTTCCATCCTGAGTCACTTTGAAATTCACGGTTGCGATTAGGGCGTGACACACATCGCGATTTCGTCTATCAATTTTGGACTCTTTCATTTGGATGAATTGCGATCAAGAATGACTCTGCGATTTCGTCTGTCTGCTTTTTAGCAATGCTTCTTCATATATCGCAGTCGCGAATACAAAGTAGCAATCGCAATTTAGAAGTTATTTTTCATACTTGAGGAATTTTGAGCTTCATCTAACTTCCAACTTTAGATAAGAACTAAATGCTGCAAAATAACACTAATTTGCAATATTAGACATGATCAATCTCTTTTGTCAAGATCAAAAGAGGTCCAAGACTTGGGTTAACTACCCTAGTCTAACAATCTCCCCCTTTTTGATTTTGATAACTTAGATTGACCCTTAGTAATAATAATTCATTCAAAAAATGAAGTTGGATTGTAGATGAAGATTCAATGAATACTTAAGACAAAAATTTTCTAAGTATATTATTCATTCAAACATAGTGAATCTAAGAAACAATAAGTATGATGAACACTAAGTATGATGCTCCCCCTTAACTTATGCTATGCTTTTTTTGACTTAGATGTTTTTCCCTTTAGGCTTAGGTCATATACACTCTCTCTCCCCCTTTGGCAAGATAAAAAAGAGGAGGAATTAGGGAGAAAGTAAACTCATGCATAAGTAATAATAAGGAGCAAAAGTAAATATAAAAAGCAATTGATAACAATCACATAAGATCACAATATAGCAAATAAACAACTTTTATTTATTTATAACTTATGGGATCATAAACTTTTAAACATAAGAAAAGAGAGAGAAAAAAAATACAAAGAGATCCCTAAACTAGAAAGTAGGAGACCCATCATCACTAGAAGTGTCTCCAACTTGTTCATCGTTGGCACCCTTAATTTCTTCACTGTCTTCAACTTCATCATTGCCGACTTCATCTTGAGTATCTTCAAATTCTGTAAAGTCTGGAAGGTGGCAAGGTGGAACTCCAAGAGATCCACCATATCGCTGTGGAGGTGAGAGAGTAATAGAGATCATCGCTTCGTCATCCACATAAGCTTATCAAGCTTGTTGTTGATGGTGGAGAGAGATACTTGGGCCTTTGGGTTAGGTAGTAGAGGAGCAGAGGGAGAAATGACGTCAAGACCACGCTTCCTTTTGAAAGCTTGTGAGCTCTCCATACGCTGAGCTCTAAAAGCACCAAGAAAATATGCATAGGAATCAAGATGAATCGCCTTGGCATTGATGAGGTATGTGAGGTTCAAAAAGTTTTGAGAGGGTAGATACTTCTTGGTGAGTAGCTTATTCTTGTCCTCATCAAGGGTTTTCATAGATCGATAAATTGTGGTGACGTGTGAAGGGAGCAGAAATTGACTCTTCAACTTCGTGTTCATGTGGATCAGTTGATCTACAAGGTAGCGACCGGTCTGGATGGGTTTGTTCTTTATGAGATAAAAAAGGAATACAAGATCCTTTTGTGAGACCTTATCGTTCCCATCACCTCTCGCATTGATGGAGAAAGTGATGATTTAGTGAAGAATCCATAAAGGTAAGGACTTAATGTGCTTTGCGAGAGAGGATCTTGGGTCGTGTCTCGCTTTGATCAAAACCTCTGCCCAAAACTCTGAGTATATGACATCAAGAGTCGAAATAATGAATGGAATATGCTCATCGATTTGGAGGGTGAAGAGGGAGGACAATTGCTCGAAGGTGATAAAGTAAGGATCCCCAAAGGTGCGAAAGATGAGACTGTACTGCCCGACAAGAGATTCCGCTTTACTGCTCAATTGAACCATGCACATGAATTCTCAGACTATCTTTTTATACCCCAGTTCATTTCTAAAAATGAATTCATTCCAGCCAAGGTTGGACAGGAATGCTCTGATTTGGTTGTGTAACCCAACGGTTTCAAGTAGAAATGTGGAGGGTATTTTGTTGGGCAAAATGCCTTTAGAGAGATTTGCCTTTTATCTCTCCTTTTCTTCACGAGTCACTCCTTTCATGCAAATGAGGGAAGGAGGAACAGAAGGTTGGGCTATACTCTTGCCTTTCTCAGCTCTAGAAGATTTCTTTGGAGCCATGAAGAACTTAAGAGAAATTGAGAGATTTAGAGAGTAATTTGAGGAAGAGAAGATGTTTGAAGTAGATGTGAGAAAAACACTATTGAAGGAGGTATTTATAGGCTTGAATGGGCAGGAAAACGGTAACAAACGACTAGAAATTAATTGAAAGAAGTGTTGGAAATGGTTGGCCATCAAATCACATAAATGTGAGACGGTTACTCAAATTCGCGTTCGCGAAAATGGAAGTTGCGACTGCGAATTTCGAAAATTTTCCTCGGGAATACGCATTACAATGGTCAAAATTTTGAAATTAATGACCAAAATTCATGGTGGAGAGAAATTTCGTGATCGCGAATTGACATTTGACAGCCAGTAGAAGTTGACTTGTAATTCGTGACCGTGAATAAGGAATAGTGACTGTGAATTGTGAGTCAGCAAGGATAAGAGTGAAAAATTTTTGAAAAACACGTGATCCCCTAGAAATAAATAATAAAACCTTCCATATCAATCATCAATCAAACATTTCACATACACATATCACACAAAATCAAACAAAAATTTTCACTTGAGGGAGTTTCCATCAAGCATTCCCAATTCTCTCTTAATGAAGTTCATTTTTTCTTCATTTAAAGGTTTAGTGAAAATATCTGCAAGTTGATGATTAGTGTCAATGAATTCTAACACAACATCACCTTTTTGCATATGATCTCTAAGAAAATGATGCCTAATATCTATGTGCTTACTTCTAGAGTGTTGGATGGGATTCTTTGAAAGATTGATAGCACTAGTATTATCACATTTGATAGGAATATCATCAATTGCTTTGCCAAAGTCCTTTAATTGTTGTTTCATCCAAAGAACTTGGGTGCAACAACAACCCGCTGCCATATACTCGGCTTCCGCGGTAGACAAGGCAACTGATACTTGCTTTTTACTAAACCATGAAACTAAGCATTCACATATGAATTGGCAAGTCCTGAAAGTGCTTTTCTATCTAATAAACTTATCGCATAATCCGCATCCGAATACCCAACTAGGCTAAAAGATGTATTCCTAGGATACCATAGTCCTAAGTAAATAGTGCCATGCAAATATTTAAAAATTCTCTTTACAACATTCAAATGAGATTCTCTAGGTGAAGATTGAAAGCTAGCACATATACAAACACTAAATATTATATCTGGCCTAGAAGCAGTAAGATAAAGTAGATATCTGATCATACCTCAATATCTTTTCATCTACTACCGTACCTGATTCATCATTGTCTAGCTTGATGGTACTACTCATTGGAATTTTTGCTACCTTGCATCCTTCCATGCCAAATTTCTTTATAATTTCCTTTGTGTATTTGGCTTGGTTAATGAAGATCCCTTCTTTGAGTTGCTTGATTTGTAGACTAAGAAAGAATTTGAGCTCTTCCATCATGCTCATTTTGAATTCCCTAGTCATACATTTAGCAAATTCCTTACAAGGAGATTCATTAGTAGCACCAAAGATAATATCATCAACATAGATTTGGACAATTAAAATGTCTTGCTTGTGCTTTTTAACAAATAGTGTAGTATCAACCTTTCCTTTCTCAAAATCATTTTGCAAGAGAAATTGACTAAGCCTCTCATACCTAGCTCTTGGAGCTTATTTCAATTCATACAAGGCTTTGTTTAATTTGAAAACATGGTTTGGAAAATAATGTGATTCAAAACCTGGAGGTTGTTTAACATAAACTTCCTCCTCAATAATACCATTTAAAAATGCCCTCTTAACATCCATTTGGAAAAGTCTAAAGTTCATATGACATGCAAATGCTAAGAGAATCCTAATGGCCTCTAATCTTGCTACGGGGGCAAAGGTTTCATCATAGTCTATGCCTTTCTCTTGGTTGTATCCCTTAGCAATCAATCTAGCCTTGTTTTTAGTGATGACACCTTGCTCATCTATCTTGTTCCTAAACACCCACTTACTACCTATAATTGGGTGATTTTTAGGCCTAGGTATAAGTTCCCATACTTTATTTCTCTCAAATTGGTTGAGTTCTTCTTGCATAGCAAGTACCCAACTTTCATCTTCAATGGCCTCATCAATTGATTTTGGCTCTAATTGAGAAACAAATGCAAGATTATTATCTAAATGATGTAATTATGATCTAGTACTTACACTCTTTGATGTATCACTAATGATCAAGTCCTTGAGGTGATACTTGGAGAATCTCCAATCTTTGGGTTGCTCTTGCCTTGGTTCATCCTCTTGTTGAAGTTGTGGTCCCTCATCCATTCTTGATGATTCCCCTTCTTCTTTATCATCTCTTCTTTTAGTATCTTCTAATTCCAGCTTTTCTAGTTCACCTACAAGATTATCAATAAAAGTACCTTTCTCAAGATCAAGTTTACTATATTCATAAAAAATGATATTCATAAACTCTTCAACTACCATAGAACTTTTATTGAATACTCTATATGCCTTGCTTAAGGTGGAATAGCCTAAGAAGATTCCTTCTTTAGTCTTGGAATCAAATTTTCCAAGATTATCCTTGGTATTCAAAATATAGCACTTACATCCAAATACTCTTAGGTATGAGATCTTGGGTTTTCTACCATTCCAAAGCTCATAAGAAGTTTTATTGAGAATGGATCTTTTAAAAAATCTATTTGCTATATAACATGAGGTATTAATGGCTTCGGCCTAAAAGTAATTTGGTAAGGAATACTCATTGAGCATTGTCCTAGCCATTTCTACCAAAGTTCTACTTTTCCTCTCTACAACACCATTTTGTTAGGGTATTCTAGGAGTTGAAAAACTATGAAAAATTCCATTCTCAAAACAATAATTTTCAAATGATTTACTTTGAAATTCTTTTCCATGGTCACTTCTAATAGAAGTTATGAAGTAACCTTTTTCATTTGAAACTCTTTTTGAAAAGCTTTTACAAGTATCAAAAGAGTCATTCTTATGAGCTAGAAAAAGATACCCAAGTAAACTTAGAGTAGTCATCTACAAGGACTAGTGCATAATGCTTTCCACCTAAGCTAGCACTCCTAGTACGTCCTATCAAGTCCATGTGAATAAGTTGAAGTGGTCTAGATGTACTTACAACATTTTTTTCTTTATGGGAGGCTTGATGTTGCTTCCCCATTTGGCATGGGCCACATGTCTTGTCTTTAGTGAATTTTAGCTTGGGAAGTCCTTCCACTAACTTTCCTTTGGATAGGTTTTGAAGAAGATCCATGCTTGCATGTCCAAGCCTTCTATGCCATAACGAAGCTTTATTGCTTAAAGACATGAGACACTTGAAAGATTGGTTAGCCAAATTGTCTAAGTCAATTGAGTAGGTATCACCTTTCCTTTCACCCTTGAAAATAACCTCATCATCCACCAAAGTGGTGACTCGACATTCCTTAGGATCAAAGGTGACCTTGTTACCTTTATCACACAATTGACTTACACTCAATAAATTATGTTGTAAGCCACTAACTAATAAGACATTATCAATTAATGAACAACCATCATTACCTATGGTACCAATGCCAATTACCTTACCCTTGGCATTGTTATCAAATGTGACATCTCCACCTTCTTTCTCTTTAAGTGATGTGAAAAGTCTTCTATTTTTAGTCATATGCTTTGAGCAACCACTATCCACATGCCAATTAATTGCTTTGGAGGTAGTCACATTTCCCTACAAAATGAGAGTCAATCACCTTTTCTTTGGTACCCAAGCATACTTGGGTCCTAGGAGGTTAGTGATTAAAGGGTCCTCTAACTTGAGGTGAGCCTTCCTAATAAAGCAATGTATGTTAACATGCCCATATCTCATGCAATAGTGGCATTGGAGATTAGACTTGTTAATCTTTCTCCTATGCATGAATTTAGCATGAGTAGAAAGCCTTCTCATACCATGGTCATATGAATGCATGCATGGACACATATGATGAGTAAGGGTAGAGGGTTTTCTATAAGGATGATTATGCCTTTTGTTATACATATAAGCATGATTAGCTATTTGAGTCTTAGCTCTAGAGCCTTAGGGAGCCTTCCATTTGCCCTTGGACTTAGGAGGCTTAGAGCTAGGAGCACTTTTTTTCCCAATCACCTCAATACTCGAGGTTTGAGGTTGTGAAGCTCTAATAAATGTAGTTGTAAAATATGATGAAGCCCATTTAAAACCTAGACCATACCTAATTAAAGGTGGGCTTTGTGACACAATAAGAGTGTTTAAAACCTCTTTTCCTTTATGGAATTTGGATATTGAGCTTCTAAGCTCAATGACTTCTCTTTTAAAAGACTCATTCTCCTTCCTAAGTGAGGCTAAGGAAGAAGATGATGTAGATAATTTTTCAATAGATTTCTTAAGTTCTTCATTAGAAGCCCTCAATTCATTTACAAGCTCATTTAGAGACTTGTACTCATCTTCTAGTTTGGAGCACTTCTTCCTATAGGTTTTAACTTGTGACTTATACTTGTCACACCTCATAGTTAGAGCTTTTAAAAGCTCTTCATCTATATCATCCACCTTATAATCAGAATTGGAGTGGGAAGATGTACTTACCTCTTGTGAAGAGTCCCCTAGTGCCATAAAGCATATGTTGGCCTTCTATTCTTCTTCCTCATCTTCACTTGAGTCATCATCCTAAGTGGCAGAGAAGTTTTTCTTCTTTTCTTTGTCCCATCTTTTCTTATTCTTTATCTTCAGACATTCATGCTTCATGTGCCCTTGTTTGCCACATTCATAGCATGTGACATCATTTGTTCTTTCTTTTGAACTTTAGGCAAATTTCTTGAAGACTCTTCTTTCTTTTCTTCTCCTTATCAACTATTTGGTTCTCTTTGAGAGCATGGCTAGCTCTTCTCCTTCTTTATCACTATCCTCTTCACTTGAGGAGATGTCTACTTCTTTTTCTCTTGTTGAAGCTTTGAAACCCATGGTTCTCTTTTCTGGTTTTTCACCTTGGCCTCTTAGCTTCTTCATTTGCTCATCTTTTTGAATAGCCAACTCATGAGTCAAGAGCTTGCCAATGAGCACATCTGTTGGGACCTCTCTAATTTCTAGATTGGACTCTTGAATACTACACACCTTAGACCTAAATTTGTCAAGTGGATGAATTTTAAGGATTTTGGTGTTTACCTCATAGTTTGTGAGTGCTCTTCCAAACTTCTTCATATTGGTGACAATGGA
>CATIWR010082616.1:0-81916 GCA_949677035.1 Omphalea diandra
TAGAAGCTTGCTTCCTTCGTACTTTGACACAAATATGTGTCCCATCTATAGCACCAACATAATCCTGTATGTATAAATGGTTTCATCTATATACGTATATGTGCTAATTATATTATAAGAATATATGTAATTTTATAGTACTTACGTATCTTACCTTGAAATAAGGATAAAATTATTACTATTCAAAATTTGAGGATAAACTTTAGCTCCAGTAGGTTGTTTAAAGAATTCACTTTCTAGCTCTATAATAGCCCTTAAAACATTATGAAAATGACGACTTATTGTCTCCCTGAAACGTTGGAAGTAAAAGCCAAATGTTCGAGTGTGAAAATTCTGGCCTACAACATGCAATACCTTTGTTACTTGCTCTTCAACTGTTGCATGTCTATAATCTTTCAAAGTACCAAATCCTTCTCAACTTGTCACATAATAAGACAAATGCATTAGGGCTCATACGTATAATATTTTTACAAGCTCCCTCATTTCTAGTAAGATGAGCTATTAATTTCTGTCGAGTTATGTCTATTTGAGCAACCCATATTCCTCGGGGGTTGTTTCACAACTAGAGCTTGCATGTCCAACAAGTGTACAAGATACACAATATAAAAAAGTAATTGTACAACAGCCTGAATTATCTGACGTTGCCAATCACTCATGACGTTTTTCCATAAATGTAAGTCTTATATGACACCAGAAGTAACAGTATTTGATAATATATCATTATCAGCATTCTCTATATTTTATTGTATGTGATTATCTCCATTATGTTTCCTATCCATCTATAGCAAAAAAATATATTAAATATATATGAATTAAACTGCAAAAGAAATAGTAGAAAAAATACTTCTATAATAAAAATTGAATATAAACAAATTAATGTCATAGGTATTCCCAGCAAAATCAAATAAATATCAAGCATGTAAACTACTTTTCACATGGATAACATGGTCTTTATGAAGAAACAGTGAACTACTTTTTATGTTGGATCAGCATTTAAATTTTAATAAAAGAACTATGTTAAAGGTATTAACAAATTATGCAAAACATTCACATTCACATTTGCATTTGCTTTTGCTTATTAGACTTCTAGATACTTACAAATCCAGGGATGGGATTACTGATTTATTTACTGCCATGCTTGAGATAAAAAGCATTTCAATCCAAAAATGGCATTATCTTGTATATTCTAATATTCTTGTACATACTAGAACTGATTTCCAACTGCACCTAATGTGCATGTTATTTCCAACTGCACGCTCAATTCTCTTTTGTCTAACAGGTTATAAAGATTTGTTCTATATGCAGAATTTGTGTGAATATAAATAGTTATTATTCTGGTATTCTATAGCCTTCCTAATGCCAAGATGGATATTAGATATTTACTTCTAGTACCAGCTTGCTGATAGTTTAATACTGCAATTATCTGTTCCTAGAACATAAAATCTCCAAGGAAGTAAAAGAAAACCTTAGATAGTTTTAGATCATTTGCTTGTAGCGAGTAGAAAAATATAGTTCAGCTTACAGCCTGAAACGGTTGTACTAACTTCATCATTTTAAATATTGGGTTCCTAGAAGTTTGTAGACACATCTATTGGAAGAAAATATGTGCGTGATGTATTGATTCATGTGATCCTAGCTCTCATTTCTGCACGACTAGCAAGTTATGGGCAGTAACTGCAAATGTATTCATGATGTTTCGCTTTCCTTATAATCTTAGCCCTAGCATCTACAGCCAGTATACTTCTATAATTACTTAGTTCCTCAAGAAAATGATGCTCTTGCTTTTAATTGTGTAACCATTACTCTAATACTAATAAATATAATACTGCACCTTCCAGGCACTCACGACAAAGCAAAAACTGTGCGTCTTGCCACTGATCAAATCACCCAAAAGCACCATAAAAGTGCATTTCGATGGGAAACTTCAGAGGCACCTATTCTCTGTTGTCTATGTGGAGCAAGGACTGACTTTTACATCAAGGATTCAATGAAATTCACTTTTTCTGACAATCAGGTTGCAACACAGAATTTTTCAAAGGAGAACTTACTAGGAGAAGGAGGATGGATATGTATATACGGGTGAGCTTAGATATGGACATTTAATTGCAGCAAAGGCACGCTAGAGTTGAAGTAAATGCAATCGCAAATTGAAGTTAAAGAAAAATGAAAATCAGATAAAAGCCCACTAAGAAACCGAAATAAAATTGTTCAACAAATCAAATTCCAGTTTTCGACAGTTTGAATATCTGATGGGTGAATACATCCATTCATTTTTTCAGCTACATTCGTAATGTAAAGGTGAAATTTTCATCTACTTCCAACAATCCCATTAAGAAACCGAAACAAAGATGTTCAACAAATCAAATTCCAAACCGATTTAACCATACGCGATCTTGCAACAAATCGGCACAACTATAAATCACATTAAAAACCAAAAAAAAAAAAAGAGAATAACAGTATACAGAAGATCCAACATTAGAGACGCAAAAATAGACAAACAAAGATTGCGGTGAACTCATCAAGATTATTTCAAAGAAATAAAAAAAATTATAACAAAACTTACCTATATAATTTTGTAGATTTAGCTTCAAATAAATGGAACTCTGTTTTGAAGAATTGGATGCTGCCAAACTGATGGGGACGACGGAGCCGAATGTAATGGAAAAGGAGAATGCACATTCAAGATGAGAAATTTGAGCAAAACAGAATGGTGTTTCGGTTGGCTATGAAGTCCTTCTGGTGTAATATTTGCAAATGTCTATGGGTAGGATTGTAATTTCATAAAAATCCCCTCCGTCAAAGAGATTTCTTCTGTCCATTTTTGAAGAGAAAATGCAAGGTGAAAAATAAACAAAATTTTTTTTCCCATTCATATTTTCTTTATCTTCCCAAAAAGAGAAAAATGGGATTTCTTTATTATTTTTCTCTCTTATTTTCCTATGAAAAAGTTACAATTTAAATATAATAATCATATAAAAAAGTTACAATTCAAATATAATAACATATATTTTTTAATTATTGTAAAAGAGTGATTTAGTTAATGTTAAAGAAAATAAAATTCTTAGTTTTTTTTTGTTGAATAGTAAATAAATCTCAATTTTCAAATCTTTTATCAGCGAATTATGTTAAATTCACCGATTCAGCCAGTGGTACAAGCAATTAGGGGTGAGCAAAACAGAACCGAAACTGAAATATCGAATTGAACCGAGTGAATTCGATCTATTTGGTTTGGTTTAAAGTAAATTCGGTTCGATTCGGTTCGATTTAAAAAATAAGAAAATTCGGTTTTTAATTTTGGTTCGGTTTAAAATTGAGAAAACCGAATAAACCGAATTTGTGGGATTTTTTAATTTTTCTTTTAATTTGAGTTTAAAAACTAAAAATAAATTATTTTATATAAGATAAAAAAAACCTAACAGCCCATTGAACCCAAAACCGAAAATCTAACTAAATCAAACCGATTTTTTCGATTCGATTTACTTCGATATATCTTAAATTTCGATTTGATTCAATTTGAATTTAAATTAAATTCGATCTATTTGATTTTCATAATTTTGGTTTTATTTGAATCGAACCGATCGAATGCTCGGCCCTACCCGCGATTGTTGAAAATTCTGATAACTCTTGGACTTTTTTTTTTTTTTCCCCAAAACAAAATACACAAATAAACTTGTCGGATAATTGTTTGTTTGATCAGAAGAAGGAAACAAAGCCGCGTGGAAAGTCCGATCGGACGGCTGCAGACTGATGCATGTGTAAATCCTTGATGTCTCATACCAAGAAACAGCGATCCAATCTGAAATTACTCCACAGTTCTAATAAGCACATGTTTCTCATGCATGCAAACAAACCCAACCAAGTCGATTTCTTTAATGTTCATATTTCTTTAATTATTTTATGATTGAGAATTAATAATTGAATTTATCATTAATAAATCTTTAACTCACTTATATTAGATGATTTAACCATCATTAAATAAAATAATAAATGAAAGGATTTCTTTTTTAATAAAAAACTGTTTTTTCTCAATGTGACAAGATAAAGTTTTACATCACTCATATATTTTTTTTAATTTTTTTAACAAGTTACAATATTTGCTCATTAGTTTTTTATTTATAATTTTATAAATATAATATAAAATTTTATTTTGTAGTAGGTGATAAAATATAGGTTATATATAAAATAATTATTGTAAAAATTTAATAATATACTATAAATTAAAATTTAACCATACTTATTATTAGAAATATTAATTCTAAAAAATTTAAAGTCAATTAATAAATTACAATCACATAAAAAAATGTGTATAAATGAGTTTTAAATAAATTATGAGCGAATATATTCATAAATATTATATGAATAAATTTACAAATAAAAACAAGTTAAATTCATATATATCTGTGTTGATCTATTTAGCAGTTAAATTTTAAATATTTTGTTTAAATTATTTATTAATTTTCAAAATAAATATAAACTAAGTAACGTTTATCCCATTCATCCACGAATTGAATTGCTATTCGTTTGAATCCTGGTCTCGACTTAGCACGCGGAACACCCTACGTAGGAAAGCATTAATGTGCTTCACCACCGACGCTCTTGAGGCCGCCTATCACACTCTACTCAAGTCAACAGAACACTTCTCATGTGATGTCCGAAGCTTCATGCCATATCAACAAGTTTAGACGATATTACTTGGTTCAACCGTCTAATGGAGTTGAATAACAAGTTTAGACGATATTACTTGGTTCAACCGTCCAATGGAGTTGATTTTGATCGATCTTTATTTAGAAATCTCTGTTTTATTCGTTGTCGTTAATGGTGGATAATTTCTATTTTAATTCTCTTTGTTTTAAGATAAAACGAAAGACATATAATTTAAATTATCTTATATTATTGAATATATATATATATATATATATATATATATATGTTATGTAATTTAATTCTATTAGTTTTGTTATGATTGGATACAAAAATAATTTTAGAAGTTCATATCTATTTCTACTCTTGTGTAATAATAATAATAATTTTTTTCAACTGAATAATGTTCATTTTCCGTTTCTCCATTTTTGTTGAATAAAGTTTCAAGTTACAAAAACCAAAACTGCATTTTCGTTACACATAATTACTCAACTGAACATCACATTAGACACTGGGAAAATAATAAAGATTGAGTACAAAAATATATGCTACTAAATAAACAATCATGACAAGAGAAACTATAACACTAAAAAAAATTCACAGTTTATTTATTAAATTTTCATAAACAAATATAAAAATCCATTGTTAAACTTAATTTACTTATAAATTATTGACCAATTCAGTGGCTAGCCATTAGATTGGCCAACAAATTTGATCAATGGAAAATTTTCGTAAGTAAATTTTATTTACAAAAAATTTTCAAAGAGAAATAACTCATCGAATACGTGATATTTTTTCAGTTTATTTTACCTACATTTTTTAAACTGTGGGTAAATTACTGTTACAATTTTATTAGCAAATCATATGAGAATTATTATATATTTTCATGCGCCCTTTTCATGTCTCTGTTACGTATGATTTTCAAATCAGTTGGCAATTTTTGTGATAATCTAGTCGACAATATGTGGGTAACTTAATTATAGTTCATCATTAAAAACAGATGTTTTGTAAATAATACCCTAAACAAAATTCTTTAAGTAAATTATGTATATAATTTACAAATTTCTCACTATCTCACTATCTATTGATATTATACTAATACGTTTTAGACATTATATTTTTTGCATCACAAGGGCATTCGTTTATTAGTTGGCATTTCTCGTAATCCAAAAAAAAAAAAAATCAATTTGTATTAGAAACTTTAAAATTAAACGAGTGTCATTTATATAATTCAATTTCATGATTTTTTTTATATAATTCATATAAATTTATTTGATGTGAGTTACACAACCAATAAAAGTGAGACATCTCTATATTATATATTACAAAATTACCTTCTTATGTAATGAAAATAAATTCTAAACCATAACGTATCAAATAGAATATTTGGCTCGCCAATCATTTGAGAATTTGAGAAAAAATCTTTGGTTTAATTTCTAGCAGCTCATTGTATTTTGATTTGAACAGATCTCTTGTGTATATATACAGATGATTAGTTGTTATAATACGAGTTTTCCCTAATTCAGTGATATTTTAAAAGAGAAGAATTATTCTTATTATATATACCATGATTTTTTTTATTTTAGTATTTACTGTAAGAGTATTATTGAATTAGTTGTTGCATCGATCAATATTAAATTTTATATGACAATCTTAAAGGTACATCTTTTATATTAATTTAATATATTTTAAATATTCATTAGTTTTAAATATTATTTTAATCATTAAGTCTAAAAAGTAAAAAATAAATAAAGTTTTTTAATTACTTAAACCGATTCTTAAGATGATAAACTTTGATATTAATCCAAGCTATTAGACCTCCTAAGACAAGGAAAAAAAATAAAAGAAAGAAATTTGACTTGCAGAATATTACCAATATTGGGAGATGAGAACAGGGGAGAAGTCTCCAAGTTTTTTTTTTTTTTTTTTTGAAAAGTATGTTATTACTTTTATTAGAAATTAATTAAAATAAAAAAGGTGTAGTCTGCACTTCGCATCCCCACCTGGCGACACAAATAAGGCCATGTTTGATCTCTTTTTTAAAAAAATATATATTAAATTTAATTAAATGTTATTCATTTTTTATATTTAGATATATAAAATTTATTTTTAATTATATAAAATTTCAAATCAATTAAATACAGCTATGATGTAACAATATCACATCTAAAATCATATTTGACTATTCAAAATTTCATACATGATTTTAAAAAGTAAAGAAAAACAAATATAAAATCTAATATAATTAAATATAAAAATAAAAATATTTAATTAAATTTAATATTCCTATTTAAAAAAAAAAGTTAACAAACATGCCCTATTTGTGCCATTCGCTATGTGCCTGCAACTGACGGCGTTCAAAAAAAAAAAAAAAAAAAATCTCTCATAAATGTATTTATATCCGATGTTCGGCCATTGCTTTGCCTACTACTCCACTACACCAGCAGAAGAAAAACTTCTGCAGCCAGGCTGAGAAGAAGAGCCTTGAGAAACAGAACCAAATCCTTTCCTTGACCTTCACGCCTTCACCATCCCTGCTCTCTGCAAAACAATTAAATCCTCTCTTCTCTCTTCCTTCTTCCTCTTCACTTTCGCTCTCTCTCTCTCTTTCACTTCTCATAAAACCTCTGTTTTCCACTACCTGCTCTATATGCATTTAACACCCCCGCTACTATTTTAATTTCTTTCTTCCTTCACCACCACCTCATTATTTTTCTTTCTTTAAATTCCACCCACCTCAAGATTTTCCCACAAGGAAAAAAATACCAGACCTTCTCAGATTCAAGAAACAGGGGAGCTAAAAGGGAAAGAGGCAGAGGTTTTACTTCTTTCAGCTTTATATATATACGCATATATATTATATACTTATCTTCCCTTATTTCTTTACTTCCCTTTTCCATTTCTTGGGATTTCCAACGCATGGGTTCTTGTAAAGATCAAGATCAAGACCAAGACCAAGACCAAGAAACCATGTCCAAGAATGATCATCATAATCATAACGAAGAATGGGTTAATGGCCCTATCATTATAGGTGCAGGACCATCTGGTTTAGCAGCAGCAGCCTGCCTTTCCAAACGTGGTGTTCCTTCTTTGATTCTTGAAAAATGCGACTGCATAGCTTCTCTTTGGCAACAAAGAACCTACGATCGCCTCAAACTTCATCTTCCTAAACAGTTTTGCCAACTCCCTTTTCTTGGTTTTCCTCCTCACTTCCCTAAATACCCTACAAAGCACCAGTTCATCTCCTACATGGAGTCCTATGCTGTCCACTTTTCTATCCACCCCAAGTTCAACCAATCTGTTCAAAATGCTGAGTTTGATAATCTTGGTGGGTTCTGGAGGGTAAAAACTCAGGATCATGAGTATATTTCTCGTTGGATTATTGTGGCCACGGGCGAAAATGCTGAGCCATTGATACCGGAGATTGTTGGGTTAGATAGGTTCGGCGGTGCTGTTGTTCACACTAGTGTGTATAAGTCTGGTTCCGAGTTCAAGAACCAGAAGGTGTTGGTTATTGGGTGTGGGAATTCTGGTATGGAAGTTAGCTTGGACCTCTGTAGATACAATGCAATCCCTCACATGGTAGTGAGAAATACAGTAAGTTCTCTAAATCTTTTTCTTTTTTTAGTCTGTGTATTTTATTTAACCATCAATTTTTAATTAGTCTTTTGAGGTTTTTGCCACGCAATTTGAGCTTATTTTGTATGTGATTTTGTTATATACAGGTGCATGTGCTACCTAGAGAAATGTTTGGCATATCAACGTTTGGAATAGCTATGGCACTTCTGAAATGGTTCCCTTTAAAACTAGTTGACAAGTTCTTGTTACTGATTGCTAATTTCACTCTAGGCAATACTGACCAGCTAGGCCTCCGGCGACCGAAAAGCGGCCCCATCGAGCTAAAAAATGTCACCGGGAAGACTCCGGTACTCGACGTGGGTGCGCTGTCTCAAATAAAATCCGGCAAAATCAAGGTACTTATTTTGTTTGTTCTCATTGGGGGGAGGGGTTGTTACATTAAATTGTCATTTGCAATATAGTAATATCTGATAAGGTTAATTTCAGGTGATGGAAGGTGTTAAGGAGATAACAAGAAATGGAGTAAAATTTATGGACGGACAAGAAAAGGAGTTTGATTCTATAATCCTAGCAACTGGGTACAAGAGCAACGTGCCTAATTGGCTTAAGGTATTGAATTGAACCTACCTTTGTTCTACCTTTTATTTTTAGTGTTGTTATATGATTCAATCATCTATCATTTTCTTTCCCTTGGACACATGCACAGATGTGCGGAAGCCTGCAACACTTCTTTTTTTCCCATGCAAAAAAGAATAAAATCACTTAGGTTCTGTTTGGGGTCCCTTTTTTGTTTTCATTTTTTGTTTTTCGTAATTTTCCTACATGGGAAAATTTGTTTTCTGATATGTTACTTTCATGACATACATTGTTTAATTTGCTTACGACCCATCTAAAAATTGTCCTTATTGTTCTTTTCTAGAGAAATTGAAATGGGAAATTAATGGTTTTATTTATAATTAATTAAAATTTGATTGACTACACTAATTATTGTTATTAACCATGGCATTGGCAGGGATGTGATTTTTTCACCAAAGATGGTATGCCTAAAACGCCGTTTCCTAACGGCTGGAAGGGGGAGACTGGATTATATACTGTTGGATTTACAAGGAGAGGCCTCTTGGGAACGGCTTCTGACGCCGTTAAAATTGCACAAGATATAGCAGAGCACTGGAGGACAATCAAGGACTGCAAGAAGTCATGTAATTCCCATTTTATCCTACTTGGAAAGCCTGGGGCCGTGGAAAAAATAAGATGAGAGAAGGATATTTGGGTAAATTAAATAGTGAAGGTTTTTCTTTTACATTTTAGATTTTATTGTTCATTTCACTAAGCAGGACTAAGTCTCCCTTTTTTTTTTCCTTTGTTCTTTTTTTTTTTTTTGGTTGTTTCTCATTTGGTTCTTGTAAATGCTCCAATTTTGTATGAAGAGTTAGTCTTCATTTCTTATTATGCATCTTTGTTAGTTTTGTACAAAATAATTTCGTGAACAGATCCTTATATTTTTAATTGTGAATAATGTCTAAGGGCTTAATTTACAATTTGCTTTTATCTGTCTTCTAAAATTATTATGTTTGAACTTTTTAAGTGATTTTTTCTCATTCATTATAAATATTTTAAGAGGATAATTAGGGTATTATTGCAAGGTTTTGTTTGCTCTGATATCCTTTTGTGTCATATTAGTCTGACTGTAAAGTGATTACTCTCTAATTTATATGTACCCATTAATTAAAATCTAATATAATTCAATAATTAAATTTTACTTGATTGTGATTCACTTTGTGTTATTCATATGATTATTAGTAGATCCATGAATGTTTCATGAAAGTGGAGGGCGGCTTGGATTTTCGATTGATTTTTATTTTGAGTATTATTATTTATGTTTCTCATATTTATCATAAAGAAAATTTCATTATCCATGCACTTTTTCTTAAAAGTATTTATTTAAATTCTGCAAGTTGGTCCTTTTTTTTTTGGGGGGGGGGGGGGGGGGTGCTCATCTGGGAGGTCGATGTCAATTATCGTTCTTCTTAAGAATCTATCTGACATTGAGTTTGAAAGCTCAACAGACAAATTGATATTACTCAAAAGCAAATTTGGTTAATGTTTAGTTATTGCTCAATAGCTTATTAGAAAATGATAAAAACTAAGGTTTGGTAAAATATAAACAACGATGCTTTTCTTAATCCCAAGTTTTAGAAAATAGATGAAGCAGATTAACAAATTGGTAAAAGTTTAAAAATATTATTAATGAAATTACTTTAATTACTCGTAATCCATCATATAAAAACAGTAATTTTATCTATTTTCTTTAGCATTTTGAAAATAAATCTTAGGCTGCCTAGTTTTCTTTCTAAGTCTCACTCTTTATTTTCTTTTCTAGATTGTCTATTTTTTCTTTTTAACGAGTGCTTGACTTATTAATTCTATTAGGTTTATTATATTTTGCAGTGATTTTGACTCTTATTACCTTTCAATAGATTCAAAGCTTGTTTTTGTTATCTATTATGAATTAATTATAAGAAAATAACTTTCATCCTAGTGAATCTAAAATTATTATCTAAGTATTGACAATTATTCTTATGTTATATCTAAATTTTTTTTAATGAGATGCTTAAACTTTTATTTTTATTCTCCTTATGTTCATAAGAAGTTTAAAAAAAAACGTAAAATTTATATGTTATTAGATTGAATACTAATCTTAATATGGCCAATTAGTAATGTTTTATATAAAATAGCAACAAATAATATTATTTTTGTCATTTATACCTTCAAAATTTTTTCAATAAGCAGTTTTTAACTAAACACATACATGCAGCCTTGTCCTCTCACAATAATTTACAATTTGTACCAAATAAAAAATATATATTTTTTAATTAATACTTTGCATTCAACTCTTCTAAAAACAGCAAAATAAAACCAAACAGCAATTTTACATGAGCTCTTGTTTAATTCAAATATTGAATCCCTCTAGTTGGCAAATAAATGACTTGTAATTATAAAAAGAATGTTAAAAGTTTATTTTTTTAATTAATTTTCCTCCATCACACCCTGGTAATTATCTAATGAATAATTTTAATAACATTGAATCAAATTTTATTAGCATATTAAAAAAAACTTATTATGAAATGTGCTATTGGATAACTTGCTTTGCATTCTGCACGAGCTAAAAATGATTAAATCAATGATATTACCATAATTTTTTAAAAAACATATTAATTTATTTTAATTAATTTAAATTTCAAATAAAGTTGAATTAAAAAATCTCATGACTCCACATCTCATGGTTATAGATTTCAATATTTTGAGATAGACTTCAATATATCTTAAATATGCAAATTGGTGAAGAATATAATATAATGTCATTTTGTGTTATTATATTATAATATTGTAATTAATAATTTATTATTTGATTAAATCATAGCTACTTATTCTATAATAATATTTTTTAATTTACTATTAGATTAAAAAAATAATTATCACATATTAGATTTATCTCTTTATATTATTTAAAAATTAAATCCATTACTATATAATTTATCATGCAAAATTTGATGTTTTCTGAAGTGCTTTTAAGACATTTTAATTATAATATTTTTGTACATAGTTACATGAAATAATGAATTAATTACACATAATATAACATAAAAGGTTTTACAAAATATACATTTCAATATATAATTCTATATAATTACTTATAATATAAAAAGTTTTCATTTTTTTCATTTTAATATATAATTGATGTTTAATATATAATTTTTAATATAAAAAATTACATAAAAATAATAATAAAATTATATATAAATATTGATAAAATTATGTGAGAAAATACTAGTAAATATATTACTTTATGTTAAATACTCTGGACAGTAAAATTCTGTACCAAATTAAAACTCTTTTTTTTCATCTTTAATGGGACCTACTTTTACAAAATTTCTAGTTCCACGTGCGGTGACAGACAGGTTTGAAAAATGTTACACTGTACATCTGTGCAGCTAGTAGCTGCCTTCTTCTTGCTCACTGTGCTTAGACTGCTGACCGATAAAAATCCATAAAAGCAGCATCAAATGAGGCCCTTTGAACGAGATTGCATCTACATACTGACTTCCTTCAAAGCGTTATCCTTGTTTAGAAATCGCATTAAAAGCTTCGCTTCTGCATGAAAAAATCAATAGTACTAATTATCACCGATTAGGCCTAATCATTATTTGATCTCGAAATTTTGAAAATTTTCAGAATCAAATTGAAAAATCAACTTTTAAAAAATTAAAAGACGAACATCAGATTGACTTGAAAATGAATTTGATTTTGATTCCATTTTTTAGAGCTATTTGATTATTTTTTTAATTTGATTTATAATTTACTCTTAAATTTATTTTTTAAATCATAATTATAATTATTTTAATACATTTTATTCATATAAACTATCTTTATATAACTTATATTTTAATATAAAATTATTTATTTTGAATACATAAAATTAATAAAACTATAATTTTGTAATTATAAAAATAATTATATTTAGTAATATTAAAGAGTATAAATATAAAATATATTTATAATATTTTAATTTTTATATTTTTATTTAAATATATTTAATACATGTATTGAATTAATATATAATACTAAAATTATATATATATATATATATCAATTCTTTTGTTTGGTTTTGGTATAGTCTTCGGCAAAGTTCTTAAAGGAGGACTAGGATCGAGATTGATTTTAAATTAATATCGGTTTGATTCTAGTCCTATCCCGATTCTTCTTCTATATTTTAGGTTTAATATTTATTTCAATTTAATTTTCAATTTGATTCAAGAAACTCCGAGAATAATGCTTAGCCCTAACACTAACGCCTTCTTCTTCCAAATTCTTATTTTTCTTTTTTTCTTTTTCTTTTGTAATCTTTCATCTTTTGCATATTATTTTTTCAACTCAATATTTGTTTAATACTCATTGTTGACATGATTTTTTTATTTAATTATGAGTTTTTAATTAATATTTGACAAGTTTTAACAAATTAATTACATTTGCAAGTGTTTCTGTTTATATTTATCAAGAAAAATAATGCTATTTAGTTTAAGTGAGATATAATAAACATATTTTTGAATGAAAATAAATAATTAATGTTGTTTATCAATGATAATTTTATCCTTAATAATTATGTATATTCTCAATATAAGTTTAATTTTTACTCAATATTATTTTATTCTATTTTCAATCTCAACAAACATATCTAAATTTTATAATTATATCCATGTTAAAACGTATTTATTATATCTCAATTTGAGCTAAATAGTATGTTTAGTACACGTAGTGTGAAGTATTTGATATACCAGATTAATGAGTATTAGTAAGTGATAAAATTGTTGGTCCATTCATATTATTTTCAGAAAAAAAAAAAAAAAACCACAAAAACATATTGTTTTCTTAGGTATATGCTTGGGTTCACATATGTACTTTTGTAGTGGATGAAATATGTTTGATGCATAAGAAATGTTAAATACATTATTACAACCTTTACTTTTTCACTATTATAATTAATATTATTGTTTATATTTTTTAATTATAAGATAAATTTATATTTTAAATTACTTATGAGAAGTGCAATAAAAATTTATGTTTTAAATTATGCCACATCTTATTTTTAAGAAATCATGCTACATGTTATTATAATAGATAAAATATATATATGAAAAAAGGTAATATAAACAAGATATATATCACTTCTCTTGATACATAATCAATATTTTCAGTCAAAGGCAAGTTATTTATCTAAAAATTATAATACATATTTAAAAAGATCAACGAATTACTTGAGGCTTGACTTAGTAGGCTTGACTTAGTATGTAAAGTGTACTAAGAAATCTATTAATAATTGATCGAGTTTTATTATTGACTTGATGAATTAGTGTCATTGGGTATGCAACTTACTAAGTTTATACTTTCAATCTACTTATAACTCCGCATCACAATGAAAATATTTCTTTCAATCCACTTATAACTCCATAGCATTCCTTAAATTTTTTTTTTTCATATTTTAATGAATATAAAAATAAAAATAAAAATAAAAAATTACAAATTTTGATTCTTAAATTGTTATTTGAAAAACTGAAAAACATTAAATGATGCTAAATCACTCAAAGTTATAAAATATTTTTTAAGAAAGACTTTTTTTTTTAATTTCTTTTACCTCCAACCTAATACGATTAATTGTTATGACAATGTGTATGAATAAAAACTTTGAGACGTGATAGATCACTTTCTTTAAGGAATTAATATCTTCACCTATTGATAAATTATTACGGGATTATGACGATATTCTTTCATGATACAATAAAGTTTGAAGGCATGCAGACAACAATCTTGAAAGCTTTCTTTAAGATATTTTTGTTAGATTGATTGAAAAAGAGTAAATTTAATAGATAAGAAAATTGAGATTTCTATTTGATTGCATTTTTCTTTATATTTAAAAATAAAATTAGAATGTTTGAGGTACTTTTTTTGACATTCATTCCGACAAGGGATATCTGAAATTTAAAACATATTTAGCTGTCAGTATTAATTGTCTCCAACATATGATTTATTAGTTTATTTAAAAAGAAAATAATAATTATTTATATACAGACTTATTATATACATGCCCACGTGATTAATGCTTTCATTAGTACTTTATATATATAATTTTTCAATGTACGATTACTGCTTTTTTTTTTTTAAAAAAAAATAATTACAAGAGGGTTGGGGATTCGACCTTAAAACTTAAATGTCTCAAAAGGCAAATACACTTTATGTATACAACATCAATGTCACCAAAGGTGAATGCCATGAAAGATTATATTTGCCTTTAAACATAGAGTTTCCATAAGGAGAGAACAGCTTTTGCATAAAGAAAAAAGGTAAAATGTAGCCGTGTACTCCATCACCTACTAAAAGCTTTATACCTTCAGTTCTTGCAAGTACTTTTGGGTGTTTTCTCTACTACTTTGCTTTTGCCGACCACACTAACATTAATACCGTTAGTTGTTATGACGGTTAAAGGGACACGTGCCAGCGTAAGCTTTGTTACTTGCATCAGGGCGTCAAATGGGCCTCGCTGGGCCGGCCCATCTCCATTTTGGACTTCTGCAATATGGGTCATGATTCTCACAATGGATTGAATACAGACCAGATTTTTTATAATTGGCATTCAATCAATTTTGTGGAAGTCGACACGAATAATTAATAAATGGACCACCATTTTGTCAATTTAATTGGATTGGAAATTTTTTATTCGAAATAACCAAATAGAATAACAATGAAACAAGCGGTAGTACACTCTGATAAAATCCTGTAATACACGTGACGTATTTCATTGCATATTTGTGGAGGGAGGAGTGGGCACCCAATGCTTTGGTTCTAACACTATGAGTAAGTATCATCACAGTCATCGCCAGCTAGCTTGTTTTCTTATACACAGTACGTATATATACTAACACAATGGAGAAATTTAATTTTGATAATATCATAGTAATAATAATTTAATAGATGAGGAGGCGATACTTAAGGCAATGATGGGGCTTTGACAGCCCTCCATAGACTATTGTACGAAGTTGTTAGAAATAGATTTGACAGCTCTGTATTCTCTCTTACTCCAAAACTTTTTTTTTTCTTTTCTTTTCTTTCCTCTGCTGATGGATGCAATAGCAAAAGTCCCAGTTGCAACCGGAAGCTCTATCCTCTCTGTCTGCCGCCCTAACAAAAGTCCAAGTTAAGATGAAGTTAAAGAAAAATTTTCGACGTCTGCCTATTGAATTCGAAATTCTCATATCACACGCTTCCAAAGCACGCGTTATACTGACAAGAATCATGCGTCACTCTTATGCTACTGTACATTTTCTGTTTTTGCAGAGATGAAAGGACTGTAATATGAGAGAGAGATTGCATGGTTGATGAATGTAACTATTATGATAGACTCCTTTCATACCCTCCCTCTTCTGTTCTGCATTCAATGACGTCACTCTCTGTCTTTCTTCCTCTTCAACTCGTACACATATAATAATAGAATGATTTTTTAATTTTTATTATTTTTTTAGAGATTTGAGTCCTGGACATGGAATGTATTTAATAATGATTCGAATTTATTTTTTTAATCAAAATTAAGAAAAAGAGTACATAGATACAAAAACTACTGAATGAATTAAGTTAAATTGTATTATAATGACTCAAATTCAACTGTATTATTTCATGGGTATTTGATATTAAATCTAATTTAGGTGAATGGAAGTGGCGCGCTTGCCTTGCACGATAAGAAGGAGGGAGTTGTAGTCTATTGGGGCTCGTGTAATTACCTCATACCAGGGTTTTGAAGCAGGGACGGGCAGGAAGATGCAGCCAGGGGCGTATCTACGCAAGTATAGGTTGGCATGACATGGCATGCAAATGTACTGAAGAAAGATATTATGGGGTTTAGTGCATGCATGCCATAGCGCCATGCAATACATAATACTACTCTCTTATACTATACGACTTCGATATTGCGGAGGACAAAATTTATATTCTGTCATTATATACTGTTGGAATTCATGATTTTGTAGTTTTCTTGAGGTTCTGATGAGATGATGATAGAAGAGAAAAGGCCGCAGACGGAATTCCAATTCCTTCCTTTCACCCTTTGGTCTTGGGCCCACTTGATCTCAGTGGCATGTTGCTTTTACAGCAGCTGACATTATTAATTGGTAAGAGAGAGACCTCTCATTGCTTCAATTTTAGTTTTAGAAATTGTATTAAATAATTTTTATTATATGTCAATTAATTATTCTATTTCATTAATTTTTAAAATTTAAAAATAATTAAAATTCAACTTACAATAAAACAATAATTATATTTAAATTTATTTTTTAAATACAAAATTTAAAAATATTTTATAATTAATTATTAAATAAATTATAGTTAATACACCAAAATTATAATAAAAAATTTAAAATCACAAGCGTAAATTTTACAACTAACTTAACAACAAAATCAAAATTTAACATATGTTCAAGTGTCTTCATTACAATCCAATGTTCATACAATTTCTCCAAATATTGTTTTCTTTAGATAATTATGTTCCACCTGAACTTTGAAATATTTGTAATTTTAAAAAAATAATTTTAATTATCTAATATTAGTAAATAAAAATTTAATGAATTCTCTGACATATATTTACGTTTTATGTGTTTCATTGTTTTAACATTTTTCTTGATACCTTAAAAAAAAAAAAAAAACATTTTTCTTGATATCGTTGTGGGAACTATTGGAAGCTATACTAGTCATGTCTGTTTCCGAGGACAGTCTTCTAAACTAATTAAATTGACTATTAATTGATTTTTCTTTTCCATGATCAATAGATATGTAAATATAATAATAAGAGCATATTACAATCAAACTCTTAAATAACAATCAATTAATTGACCCAATCAAGTTCTTTAGAAGGCCAAGGTATATATTGTCATTACTTCTTCAGAAACTGAATTAAATAGAAGACCATTCTATTCCGAAGTTTCTTCTTCTTTTTTTTTTTTTTGGAATCACGGAAGCTTAAGATAGATGATCAAAATGGCCCAAGCTAAGCATGTGGACCAGTTTTGCCATGCATGCTCAAATATCGTCATACTATGGGCGAGAAAGACCTGACCAATGCCCACAATTTTGTCCCCTGATTTCAATGTGGGATCGACCATTCAATTTTAATATAGGTCACAGCTAGTCTAACTCAGTACAAATTGCATGACGAAATTAGTGAACATTTTCCCACACAAATTGTCATTTCTGAGATATGGATTTGGTTGGAAACCGCAATTGACACAGGAGACGTTATCTTGGCTCATGCAAAAGAATGTCGTTGGCTGTTGTTGTTGATTAATTACACTAGTATAATAATGAAGGAGGGATGACTGAACTGGGTCCAAATTGGGATATGCACTTCCTATTGCCTATAAGTACATACATTGTCTTCTTATTTTTATATGTCTATAACCATTTTGTAAACCAATGCAGGCAAAACAATTCCTCAAAGGTGAGAACATAACATAGCCTAAAAATCTAAAAATAACATCAAACTCATCCATTGATTTCGAAAACTACAGTGCACTGCCTAGAAAAACCAGATAAATGAATAATTAATTAAACAAGTTACCGATTTTAGAGTCTGATCTAGTTTTATTTTTATTTCTCCATTTGTTCATTTGGTTACTAATAAAATCTAGTGTATATATATATTTTTTTGCTATTTTTTAGATTTTCTTATTATATTTTAACATAAGCAATACAATTAAATTAGTCACTTAACTAATTTATTGACCAGAACATTTTTTTAAAAACATAGATTTTTAGTTTATATTCATGATTGATTTTAGTATGATCACTTAGGTATTGATTACGTCGAGGGATTTCAAGTGAGAAATTCCATAAAAGCTATAGATTTGGGTTAAATTCATTGGTTGACAAATAAAAAAATGTTACACTGCCTGAATTTTTTAAAATCCATTATCCTCCAAAATCTTTCACTTTGAAGGTTTTCATTTTCCCACTTTGAAGGTGGTAAAATTCAAAATGTATCATTTTTAATAAATTATTGATTGTTACAATATGTTTTTATTTTAATTTTATCCCTAACAATTCATGGATTTTTATGTTCAAATCAAACGATGAAATTTTCAAAATTCATTAATTTTATTATCTATAGATTTTATCAAATCCATGAATTTTAAATTGTCTCTATTGAAATGAGGCCTTAATTTTAATTGTTTGAATGAAAATCTAATTAATTATGACAAATTAATAAAATCAGCATTGCATTTTATCCCCAAACCGTGTATTTTATAGAGCTGCAAATGAACCAAATTATCAGTGAATGATTCGGTGACTCGACTCAATAATGATTTATTTAAGCTTATTTATTTTTATAAATAAGCAATTTGAAACTTAATTTTAAAACTCATTTTATAAACAAATTAAATTCAAATAACAGTTGTTTTTAGATGACAAATAATAGTGTATTCCATGTATTTAGATTCGTGAATAATTTTATTTAAGTTATATTATTAATATTTTTATTTCTATAACGCACACTTACAATATAACACATATTTATATTTAATATATAAATAATTGAAAACAATAAAAATTAAGTTACTAAAAAAAAATTTACGCTCATAAATCATATACAACTATTTGATTCATTTTGATTTATTTATTAAATAAATCAAAATTTAAATTATTTAATAAATAAATTAAATTTGCTCATCTCGATTGATCTGCAACTCTAGTCTTTTTTTTTTTTTAAAAAAAAAAAACTTACTTGTGTTCCTTTTATCGGTAGTTGGGCGGACTTATGTTTCACCTTAAACGATTAGGCCCAAGCTTTTCAACAGGCCGCCATTTTTCCTTTTGGGATTATTATCCATGTTGTATGCCATTTCAGTATCATGGGCCTGGTTTCATAAGCATGCCACGCTTACGAGGTACACCTTTAAATAAAGGGCGAATGCATCATTTCATGACTCAAGTTTCAGCCTTCAACAAAAAAAAAAAAAAAAGAAAAGTGAACTAATTTTTGCAAGTATGTAATTAAATATTAATTATGTTTTCATTCTTTGAGTTTATTCTAATAACATGCTGCTTCATTCCTATTTTTTTAAAATAAATTAAAACATTTATGTGTTTTGATACCGTTAGACTTGAAAGCCCTTTCTTTCATAAAAGAGATTTTTTTTTTCATTAGTTAAAACACTAAAATCAATTTTTACCAATAAAATTTTATTTTTATCATTGATGATGTTTCCTGTCTCTCTTTTTCTATTTTTAATGTCAAATAGTCACAAATTTGAATGTCACATGGTGTAATTATAATAATAAATTTAATTCATAATTTTATTTTTAATGGCCGTTTTTTATTATTATATAGAAAATTAAATTCAACAATTTGCAACATGCTTTATTTTTATTATTTCTTTCATTTACTTTTGAATTTCATTTTAAAATAAAAATTTTATTATCTTATTAGTTTAGTTTATAAAATTCAGCAGATATAGGGAAATCAGTAGAAAAATTAAGCAAATTCACAATTCCTTTGAGATTGACACTAGGATAACACTTTTCACAATATTATTTCATGATGCATATACTTACGAGTATAAAATTAAATTAAGATTTATATTTAATAAATTAATTTTCCAGATAAAAAAACTTTGTTTAGGCGAGAGCAGGAGATTTTTTTTTTTTTTTTAATGCTGCAGTTGTATCATATTCTAATAAAAAGTTGTGTGACTTAATATATATATATATTACAGGAGTTAGAAGGGTGAAGGATTTAAACTTAAAACATGAAGTCTCGTGCATGAGATAAATATACAATTATTTAACTTGAGTAATAAGCAAAGAAACGTATAAATGAGTTTGTGTAAGGAGTTATATATTTTTGTCTTCACATCTCAAAAGTGTCGTTGGTGTTTGCAGATTAGTACATTTTTCATTCTTTGACTTACACCTAAAGAGAGAATAATATTAATAAAAGAAGGTTAGAAAGTGAGTACTTGGTTTGGTCAAAGGACAAAATCCAATTCCAAAGAAGAAATTAATCAATTCGTGAAATTGAGTTGACTGATTATTTGGTCATTTCTTTTACTTTTGCCTTTTCATTTGGCAATAATTGATTATTTTTAAAAAAAATTTCCTTGATATGACATTTTTCCTTTTATAAACAAAAAGAAACCATTTTTCTTTTTTAATATGTATAACAACAAATTTTTTTTAATCATTTCAATCATTGATCTATATTAAATTTTTTTGGAGCGATTTTAAAGACACTATTATATTAACTTCATGCATTTAGATTTATTATCCTTTGTGTTAAATAATTTTAAAATGTATTGCATAAATAAATTATTGTTTTGGAAAAGAAATAGAACATTACAATTCACAAAAATGTACAACTATGAAAATCAATTTTAAAAAGAAAATCAATTATTATTTTATATGATGTATACCAAGAAGGAAAAAAAGAAGAAGAAGAAATCATGCTTTACTGTGACTCATACTACGTATGACAATTTAGCCGGGTATTTTTCATTCATTGTTCTTTAACTTATAACTAACTAATGTAGTTGTCGTTAAACTTTGAAATTTTCCTTTAAAATCCATCAACTTGAAATAATAAGCCTGAAAAGTGACTTGATTTTATAACGTCTATTTTTTTTATCTTTAAAATAACATGTGGTCGTGATTTGACCAGACCCATAGATTTTCTTCTCTCTCTAAGATTGTTCCTCACGCGCCCTTCACCTTTCAAATAAGAAGATCACTTTTTCTCTTTTGCTCCTTCTTCACTCTACTCTCTAAAGTTAGCTTCATTCTAAAAAATAAAAATAAGAAATGACATCTCCTAGTGCTCCTTCAAACATTGTGGCCAACAGTTTTAGCAGTGGTCCTAGACCAAATGGACCCAATGGTCTTTCTTTTTGCGACTGTGGAGAAGAATCAGTCGTGAAAACTTCATGGAGTGATGAAAACCCTATAATGAGGTTTTTGGGATATGTGTATTATGAGGTAAGTGTGTATGGTGTTTTTTTTTATATAATATTGGTAGTTGGATGTGCAGTAGTTCTCAATTTTTATTTTTCTTGAGTGTGTATGTTTGATATTTTTTGTTCACAAACAAGGAAAAGACATTGTGATTTCTTTGAGTGGATGGATCCGAGGTTTATCCCACAAGCTAATCAAGTCATAATTGGGTTGCTGAGAAAAATTGAAAGAATGAAGAATGAAAAAAGACTTCAAAAAATAGAGAGAAAAATTTTTTAGAATAAGAAGGAGATTATGTTGAGTTCGTGGAATTGGCTTCTGCTATTTCTACTTGTGTTGTTGGTTGCAAGATCATGTAAAATGAGAATGTTAGGGTATCTTGTGAAACATTGAAATTATGATATATAAAATTAGCTTCCATTAATGAAGTAAATTTTTTTTGAAACTTTCTATTACTGAAGTAATTGTTATCAAAATCTCAATGTATGTATTGTGCATGATTATGTGTTAGTTGTCTGATTTATGGGATGAAATTTGGTAAAAAAAATATTAAATAAAATAATGTCAAGGATCACAATAATGGAAGTTGAAAAGAACAAAATACTAAATCTTGCATAATAAAATCACACTAATAGAACAAAACATGAACAAAATAATCTCTTCATTACAAAATACTTAATGTTTCACCTTAATTGAACAATCAAAATATAACATTTGCCCTAAAAACAACCCAGCTTGGGATAATGTTACAATCAAGATAATATTGTAAAAAATACTAACATATCCTTTGAGTTGCCTTAAGAACAATATTTTGCAATCCAACATATAAATATAATTGCCATTAGACAATATTCCTATAAACGCTAAGGCCAAAAATATAAATGAGAACCCAACCAAATCAGTCTTTATATCTACTTAGAACAACCCTCACTTTTCTGATTAGTTTTTTAGCATTTGCAACAAAGATTTTGGCACCTTTACTATATGAAATAGATGGTTCTAAAAAATTAGTCAATGTTGATGCTTGGTTGGCTTGGGTTGGCATTATTTCGCTTGTTTGGCTTCCTGGTCTTGCTTATCTTGGCCCTGCATTGATTGATGACTAGTACCCTACAATATGTTGAATATTGTAAATATATATACAAAGCATGGTGAACAAAATATGGAAAACATATAAAGCATGTACATCCATCATCCATTTAACTGTTGTTGGAGGATCTTATTGAGTTGATGAAATATGCATATTCTTTTTGCCCTAAACCATAACAAAACAAAGCTTATTAAAAAAACAAGTATAGGCAAAGCCACAATAAAATTTATAACAATTACCTTTGTTCCTTTCAGCTATTGGCCATAATTCATGCCCATTGATTGTGTTGATTACATGATTGTAAACCCTTAAGTATGTTGTAATATGATACCAAAGAAAGATGTAGGCTTCTGAGTCTTCATTGTTCCCTACAATGCAGGCCATTGCATGACTACATGATATTCCTGTTAGCTGCCACCTCCTACATGCACGAGTTCTATTTTGTAGGTCCATAACAAACTGGCCATCATTAGCCATTGATTGAATTTTAGGAGATCCACTGTATACTGGCTTACTCTATGCATAGTTCTTTATCTTGTCAATTCTTTTCTGAATTTTGGGGCATATCAATCCCCTCTTTTTCTCTATATATTGTCATTCATGAAGCATCCTCTTCATCAGCTTGGTTCTTATAATCTTAAATATGGTGATAATTGCCTTGTTCTTAGCATCAAGGATATATCTATTGAAACATGTGACCATATTGTTTAAGAGGATGTCACAAGATGTTGTTGGAGAAAAATGTGTTTTGCACCATTACTGGCATGGTCTTTCCCTAAGCCATTCTCTTGCTTTAAGGTTTGTATCTTCAATTGCCTTCAATGCTTCCTCAAGCTTGACTTAGTAGTTGGCTCTAACACAATTCCATAACATGTCCTTGAGTTGTTTACCTTTGAAAGTCCCCTTGAAATTAGTGTATAAGTGTCTTACACATCTTTTATGTTATGAGTGAAGGAACAATATCGTAATTACTCCTACAAGGTCCTGCATATCAAAACATTTATCATATATCAGTGTAATTCACACATAACATCACATAACAAAAAGTATTAGATATATGTAATTCATATACCTTTTGCCTATCACTCATAAATACCCAACTATGGCTATTATACATTTCCAGGTCATCTTTTAGTAAACTCAAGAACCAAAACCAATTTTTCTTTTTCTCGTTCTTCATCATTGTATATACAATTGGAAAAATGCAGTCATTAAGATTAATACCCATAACACACAACAGTTGGACCCCATAAGTGTTTTTCAACCAACGTCCTTCTAGGAAGATGATTAGTCTGCAGCCTGCCTTAAAAGCATAATTCAGTGGCCCTAAGCATACATACATACCATTGAACTTATTACCATCACCTTGAAATTCAACTGTTGTACTAAGATTTATTCTTTCTAATTCAAACTTATACTAAACCAATATGTTATATTACTTTGCTTCATCCTCATTTATTTTCTTCAAAGCAATATCTCTAGCCCTCCATGCTTTCATCCTACTAATGATATACCTTTGCTTTCTGCCAACCCTGTTTATAATTCCATTGATACTCTAACTAGGCTCAAACCTAAAATTTTATAGGAATCTATTAGTTATCCACTTTGTTGTTACATGAAAATTAGTAAACACTCTCCCACACCTATGTTCCAACTTTGCAATCTTCACTAAAAAGGTAAGATCTTTCACATTATTCATATTTTGCTTACTTGCAAAGACTACCCAACCACACTTCTTATAACAAACACACCTACATCTAACCAAATCATTCTTAGGAAACCAAACTTGAAACTTATTATTAATACCATATTGCCTACATGCATCAATAAACTCTTTTTTGTTCTTAAATAACATCCCAACTTTAAATGTTCCTCATGCATGTCATTTTCAGCATTAAATTCTGGATACCTAATTCTTTCCTGCTTTTCACTTGCATCATTCTCATCAATACTAAATAACTCATATGAAGGAAGATACTCAGAGTCCTCATATGATGCTTCAAAATCCTCACTTAATGCATTCTTCAAAAGAGAACCTACTCCTCTAGTTGTAATCCTTTCTCTTGTTCCAACAAGTCTACATTTAAGTTTTTGGCATTCATTAATGACAGTAGCTAAATCATCATCTTCATCCAAAATATCATAGTCAAGGTCCTTAAATACACCAACATCTTTTCTATTATTAACATTGACACCCATATTGTCAGCTTCAGTTTGAGTGAGATGAGATCACTATCACCATCTCCATTATCAACATTTTCATTCTCCTCATTCCTATGATATACATTGTCATTTATATGGTTATTGGGATCACTATCATCATTTCCATTCTTTTTATTATCATAAGGATTCACATTATCGTATACATTAATATTAGGATCACCATCACCATCACCATCCCTACTACATCAATACTTAGCAAACTAAGTAATTTGGAACTCCTAACTACTTGAATCTTCCTCTCAACATTTCTTGTATTGGTCTCCAATCTTGCATTTTTAGGTTTATCCATTATCTCTTCAATAATAACTCTTATTTTTTTTTTGGTGATATTGCATTAATTAATTCATCTCTAGTTAGGCGTTCCACATACAAATCAATTTCCTTGATTCAATTCCATACAAACTCAATTCATAGACATCACTATCTATAACCAATAATTTTAGGTCTTGCCCATAATATTGACTAGGCATTCTTTAGTAATAATGAATATGCCCATCTAGGTATAGCTACTTAGTAAACAGTGAGTCTAATTTAACCATGGACATTGTGTCTAGATGACACTTAAAAAAAACAATCCTTTCCAATATTATAAGACCATTTCCCCATTATATCATCATAATGCACACGAAGTGTGAAAAATCATCATCACTATTTGCTGCAAATAAAAAAAAAATACATATATACACAAGTTATACTTAGACTCAATATTGCCATTATTATAATATTAGGAATAAAGATACCTAACCCCCACATGCAGGGAAGACAAACACACATTGTTTCTAGCCCTAACTTAACTACATGTAAAATAATTCAAAATTAGGCAATACAAAACTCATATAGATAACACATTACTCACATTCAAACAAAAATCACTTTTCACATTTTCATTTATCAACATTTTTCTAACCCCTACATGCATTCTTAAAAAATCATGTGGATCTCGTGTTTGCCATTAATCTCTGGTGGTTCTTAATACACAAGCAACTGTTGGCCCCACTTATCTCGATCGAAAACTCTATGTTTTCACCCGTAAATCTTTTTCTTTTATGAAAAAGGACGACTTTTGCGAGACACATTGGATTTTATGGGGTTGGATTGTTTGGATGTTTGTTTAGTGAAACGCGTGAAGGAGAAGATTGGAAAGAGAAGAAAACATGTGGAAGATTGGAAAGAGAAGAAAACATGTGGATCAGGTTAAATTTGATCACATGTTATTTTAAAGATAAAAAAATATACGTTATAAGGTCACATTATTTTTCAGGCTAATTATTTCGAGCTAAGGGATTTTAAAAGGAATTTTCAAAATTTAAGGACAATTATGTTAGTTAGTAATAAGTTTATAGACAACGAGTGAAAATTACCCTAATTTAACTTGAGAGAAGCAACCAACTAAATTTTATACCTCAATCTTTTATATTTTTTCAACAAAAAATGAATTTATTTTAGGATATTAAGAGTAAAAAATGATACTAGCTTTATATCTAAAATAAAGTAGAGCAAATCAATAACAATAATAAAGGATAGTATACTAAAAAAAAAAAAAGAAAAAATAGAAGCCATAAAATAGTCATTAAGATAATGAGACATTTGTCAAAATTGCCTATTGACTGTGAGATAAGTTGTGAACCAAATTCCTAAACTTTGAACGATGAATAAGTGGAGATAAGATTCAAATTATTCTTTTTGAAGAAAATGATTTTATTAGTTGGAAATATAGTAAAGTTATATATAGAAATTTTAAAATGGAATTTTACATTCAAATTAAATAGCCATAACTTAGATAATTTTGTCTACTCGTATACAAAATCTACCCAATAACAATTTTTTGTCACTATTAATACATATTGCATTTTTTCTAAGTTTTACTTGATAAATTTATTGTAAATATTAAAACTGTTATTCTTTGAATTATATTGCAACTTTGAATAAAAAATTAGATAATCACAACAAACTTTCAAAATGAAAATATAAACACACCATAAAGTGAAACAAAGAAACATTAAAATTTATTAATAATGATAGAGTCGAAAAATTAAAATCCATCAAAAGTGTTATGACATAACTTTAAATCCAACAAATTTAAAGAATAAATCAACAAATTTAAAGAAATAAATAACTTATTGAAAAAATTTAAAAAATATTCCCTTTGTCTCAAATTTTTATTCTTGATTTTCTTTTTCATCCATCTCAAAATATAATTCACTTTCTTTTTTTTAAAATATAGTTAATTTACTAGTTACCATTATACTCATATTTAATGCATTGTTATAAAAAAATTTTCAAACATCAAATATTTAATGTATTTATTGAAAAATTAAACAAAATTGATTTTTGATCGGTGAATTTTAATAGATGAAAATTGTTTGGCATGTATTTTTAAAATGAATTTTTTCTAATAAAAATTTGAAATCTTGATTTGCTAAATTCATTTGTTTGATTTATATTAGCCAACTTTGTAATAATAATATTTTTTAATTTTATATTAAATAATTAATAATTGTAAAAATATTTATTACGATATATTTTAATGTGAATGTGAGGTATATTTGAAAAAAGTATATAAAATCAATTATTTTACCTATATTATTTACATTTTTTTAATGTGTAAATTGAAAATGGATTAAAAATTGGGGATGAAGGGATATAAAAATAACCAAAAATAGAAGAAATTAGATGACTTTGCTACTTATGAAATATATATATTTTATAAGAGTTGAAGAGAAAAATGCGAAGAGTTAATGACAAGACTCAAATTTATACGAATTGAATGAGCCACAAATATCATCTTGAGAAATGTTGCAGCTCACTAAAAAATGACTTGACATTAGAATAGGCCGATTCAAGCACATTCAATAATATTTATTGTTGATGTTTAGAAAAGAGATCGTTGTTTTTTTGGCAAGTTTAGTGTAGCAATTAGGTTTAGGTCCTTAATCTTTTATATTGATAACTATAATCTTTTATATTCATAAATGGAGTTTTAAATAAATAATTTTATTATTAATAAAGTATTTATCTCATAACACAGAGTATTAAAAACATTATAAGAAATATTTTATTTTTTCTTTTGATTAATTTTATTTTGACTGAAAAAAAAACTTATGATTCGGCCAGTATTTTCAAATTATTGATTTATTAATATATTTTATTTATTGTAAAATCAATAATTAAAATAATTTTTTTTAATGGAAGATTGATTTGGACAAATTGACATGGGCATTACGTTAATTTGATATCAGTAAAGAGAATATATAGACAAAGAGAAAGAGGTTGCAGAAGCTTTGCTTGTTAGTTGACAACAATATCTTATCGAAGATCCTCTTCCTTAAACTTCCCCTGAATTTAACATCCCTTTTTGTCTCCATACATTTGCAGAAAGCCTCTCCCTACCTTTTACGTTTCTTCTGTTACACTCCACCGTATTCAAATAATTCATTAAAACATCACCTGAAAAATACTAAATGTATTTTCAGTTTTTTTTTTTAAAATTTAAGTCATCTTGTTGAATATTATCAATATTGACTAACTTTACTATAAAGATAAATTTAAACATTTAGAGAAAAGGTTAATTTTTGTATTATACTTCTGTTTTACACCAACTTAATAGATATGTGATATATATTTAGAGTATTTTACACTTAAGCAACAAAATAATGATGACCTTTATTAATTGTTTTATACATATTACTTATCAAATGACTTAATACAACACATGGGAAGAGTAAAAAAAAAAAAAATTATTTTTTTTTTATAAACACTGATGCTCAATTCTTAAAATTAATATTTAGAGAAAGTAATTTTTCCAAATCAATCTAACTAATGCTGAATGTATCTTTAAAAATATATTTAATAGACTTGATTTATATACTAACTCATAGACACTATGATTATTTTTTTAAAAAATCTACTATTTTCATGTAATTGTTTTCTATTTTTTGCTCAAATAAACCTCAAATACATTTTTATGTCAATATACAAGAATCAAGTATTTTATTTCGTAATGTAAACAAAATATGTTTGTATTTTAAACTCTCTTTTAAAACTTCTATTATGTTAATAAATTTTATTGAAAATGTGTCAAATAAGTTAACTATTATTTAAATTCTTGTGAAATAAGTAGATAATATAAAATACAAAATGTAGTTAAGTTTAATTTTAAGGGAGATTACGTATGAACAAGAATATATACATATACATATATATATTAATTTTAATTATCTAAATTAAGAAATAAATAATTATTTATTATTAACAGGGTAAAAATTAAATATCTAAAAATATCATTTTTTTTATACAACTAGTTTTACATAATGTCAATACTATTAGAAAAAAAAATAGACCATTAATAATAAAAATGCATCTAATTTATTGGATATGATGAAAATAAAATGAATGAGACTGAACAGAATAAATTATCAGTATTATTTGTCTAATATTTGGTATAAAACAAAGAAGACATACCTTGAGATTGTTTTAAATATTATACCCTTTTTACTTAATATATTTTTTAACTTATATATATATATATATAAATATATAAGATAGCATGTCAAATGACAAAATAAATTAAGATTAATACTAAATAAATATATTTTTATAATTTATAATTTTTTGTATTCAAGAAAAAGAAAATAAATATTTTATGTAAATTTAAATTAATTTTTAATTTTTTTAAGGAATTTTTTAAATTTATTCTAAATATTTTTATTAGCTACTTGAATTTAAAATATCTTAAGCAAGCAAGAGTATTACCGTGAATGAATATTAAGAATTTTGTCTTAAATATTGTCTAAACTTGTCATCTCACTTGGAAAAGAATAAAGAGTCATTATTAGACATAATGAAGAATTGTTGTAAAAAAAAAAAAAAGAAGAATTGTTGAAATCTATCAAAGCAGCCAAAGGGTTGTTCGAGTCCATTCGTCGCTATCTGTGGATGGGCAGAAAATAAAAATTTATAACGTTTGGGGTAACACACCAAAAAATTAAAAAGTTTATGGTTTATTTATAATTAGATCAAAATCTAAGTGCCTAGAGTGAAAAGGATTTAAAAATGGAGAACCGTGAATTTACCAATAACTCCTCTAATAGCTGCACTGCACAGCCAATTTTTTGAAGAGTTACGAGTAATTATGTAAATATTAAAGGCTAGTTTCGTTAATCAAGAAGACTTGAAATTTAATAAGATCAGAGGGGCTTTTTGGTAAATTGACACATCGAAGCCATTATGATATCTGCAGCAGCAACTCAATCTACCGAAGCTACAGAAATAAAATTCGTCTGATTTTTTTATATAAATAAATTAAAAAAAAATTGGGTTTGCAGGTATCGATATCCATTTTTCCTTTTCTAGTTGCTTCCTTTTTTTTTTTTCCCCCTTAATTTATTAAATTAAGAAACATTTCACTTTCCTTATTTTCATTTGCTAAGGTTACAAAGCTCAGCTTCTATTCAAGCACATAGTTTCTAGTTCTCGTTCTCGTTCTTCTATCTCTTGAAAGTTTTATCCTTTTCTTGGTATCCGTGGGTTTGTATTAGTAATAAGATGATATTTTGCAGCTAAAGTTAAAGCCTTTAAAATGTTCATTTCTGCGTTGCAATTGTAGAGGAAGAAAGAAAGAGAGCGCTCTACAAACAAGTCTTGACATTATATTGTAAATTGTTTATGTGAGCTTCTTAATTTCATAAAATGTCTCAAACCAACTGGGAAGCTGATAAAATGTAAGTTCTATTGCATGCTGTTTCTGTTTTTTTCTTTCTTATGTTGCAATTTTCTATCTGGGTCTTCAATTTTTTCAATTGTAATTCTCACTCTTATGTTTTTCCTCTTGATTTATGCTTGTGAGATGGTGGGCTTTTCCTGCTCTGCTTCTTTTAGTTTCTGAACTAAAAGTTTTGTTTTTTTTATTTTTTGAGTGTTTTATGATGTGTATATTTACATTGTTATTCTAGGGTTTACTGTGTGGTACTTTTTGGTGGTTTGAACTTGTTTTACCGTTGGTTTTGTTTTGTGGGTTGTTGATTGTTTTGATTTTAGTATTTGAATTCCTGCTATAACTGGGCTGTACTCATCTTCTGTTTGTGTCTCTTTTTTCTTTTTCTTTTTTTTGAGGGGGATAAGCTAGGCGTTTGTTATTGTGTTGCTTTTGTTTATTTATTTCTCTTTTAAGCCATAGCATTTTGTTTGGATATTCTCCATGTAAACTTTCTTGACTAGATTGTCCATTATATTAAATAATTAGGTGAAGGCTTTGTGTTTATTTTCCCACTGCTTATTTTGTTGGATGCACTTTATGTTTGATAAAGTTTCTATTTGATGGCTTCCCCTTCATATATATGAGACAAAGCGTTTCATTTTTGTGATAAACAACAGGTTAGATGTGTACATCCATGATTATCTAGTGAAGAGAGATTTGAAGGCTTCTGCTCTAGCTTTTCAAGCTGAGGGAAAAGTGTCATCTGATCCCGTAGGTGGGTATATGATGATTTGGGAGAGGAGACGCATAATTAAAAATATGATTTAAGTTATTGTTTCTTTAAAATTGTGTTTTTTTCACTTCTTGATCAGTTCTGAAATTTTACCATGGATTTCAGCTATTGATGCACCTGGAGGCTTTCTCTTTGAATGGTGGTCAGTTTTCTGGGATATATTTATTGCTAGGACGAATGAGAAGCACTCAGAGGTTGCAGCATCATATATTGAGGTTTGTTTGAGAATCTTTTTGCCTTCTATCTTATTTATCTAGGCTTTATTTGTATGTATTGAGAGTGCCAAAGCAAGGAAAGTGGACATTTTCACACCAGGCACTTTGATGGCAATTCTATCACTTGGAATCTCATTTCGAGTATCCTGGTGTTATCTCAAAACCTTTTTCATGTAAAATTCACACTACAACCCTCATCCACCCCAAAAGAGAGGAACACAAATTTTTTTTTTTTTCAATGTCTTTTGCATATATGGATAGAGCCTATATGTCAGTATCAATCTCAGGAATTGTTTTATAGCTGTCTTTGTTTGATTGAATTGCTGACTTGTTAGTTATTTAATGCCACAGATAACCTTTTGGGTGTGCAATTTTCATATGCCAAGAATTTCGAGGCGCACAATTTTATTGGAAGAACAGTTCCACCTTTTTACTCCTCCCCCCATACCCCTGGGTTCTTCATCTACTGTTCCCTTTTTGCTGAAACCACTCATAGCTGTTTGCTTGGTGCTCTGGAAATTTTTCCTGACTCCCTTATGTTTATATAACAGCAGGCATTTTAGATATAACCCTTACAATCTCTAATAATCATTAATGCTTTAGTGATTAAGAAGAAAAACTGAATTGCTGTTCAGATACTGTTTTAGCACCCCTTGTAGTTACTTGTGTTTCCTTGGTGGATTGATAGCTAGAGGGCGTTACTATTGCTGTGGTTTATCGTTTTCAAATTCAAAAAAATAAACACTAGAAAACATGTTTAAAAACACTGCTTTTCTGATTCTTTTTCATAGTTGTCAAGAAATATTTTGAAAACAAAAAACAGAAAACTAAAAACCACAAATTCTGATTTTCAAAATCTTATTCTTTTGCTTTTGAAAAACAGAAAGTGATACCAAATGGGACTTTAGGCACTTAGTACTGTCATTTTGTAGGTAAATTGATGATAAAGAAGCTGCTGAAGACTCTCAAGTCATGCCACCTTCCTAGCATTGTTCAGTCTGTCGTTTCTAAGAGGCATTAGCAAAGGTTCCACTTTCTAAAATAAACTCATAGGAAAACCCTCCTAACTATCCTTTTCTTTATTTTGTTGCTGTATCTTAGGTTTGTTGTCGTAAAGTTTTACCTAAAATTCAATTGGGTTGGCTAGAACTATTTAAAAGGCTGCCTTTTTTTTTAAAAAAAAAAAAAAAAAAAAAAACTACCATGTAAGGTTTCTTTTTTCAAATGTATGCACATGTGCAAACAAGTGCATGAACCTTTCCTCTGGTTGGATCCCTATCTGCAGTGCCGCCAGTTCTTCCTACACATAAACTACCCCTCCTACCCAACAAAAAATAAAAAGAAAGAGGATGTGAATGAACATTTATCAAGGAGATTCCTTCCCAATTGGCTCAGATATGATGCAATCAAATATTTTAGTCATTTTTAATCCTTTAGTAGTTGTATTTATTTTGTCCTTAAATACTTTGGTGCACTTAAATTTACAAGGATCTATGTCAGCCCTGTTTCTTTCTTGGATGTAGTAAAACTTCTCATCTGAAACATAAATTAGATTCTTTTCTGAGAAGTTGCTTATGATGAACTATTGATATCTTATAGTAGTTGACATACTTGAAAGGTTCCTTCTGTTTCTAATATGGTGTCAGAAAGCGCTATACAATCTTAACTAGTTAAAGGATTTCATAGTAGGATAACCACATGCTGGCATTTAGAGACCTGATGCCGTTTAGGTTTCTCAATTATAGTTGGAAGTGGATATCTAAGCTTTACATGGCTGTATATTGATGTTCTTGGATGCAAATCACTTCAATGTCCATTTTAACATTGCGGAGTGTTGAAATTTCAGACACAGTTGATTAAAGTACGGGAGCAGCAGCAACAACAGCAGCAGCAGCAAGGTCAACCACCACAACATCAACAACAGCAGCAGCAGCAGCAACAGCAACTGCAGATGCAACAGCTCCTATTGCAGAGGCAGCAGCAGCAGCAGCAGCAGCAACAGCAGCAGCAACAGCAACAGCAGCAACAGCAGCAGCAACAGCAACAACAACAGCAGCAGCAGCCTCCCCAGCAACAGCAGCAACAGCGCAGGGATGGTGCTCACCTCCTAAATGGTACTTCAAATGGGCTTGTGGGAAATGATCCTATCTTGCGCCAAAACCCTGGAACTGCAAATGCCTTGGCAACAAAGATGTATGAGGAAAGGTTAAAACTACCAAGTCAGAGGGATTCTTTGGATGATACAGCAATGAAGGTATGTTGTTTGGCTCTCTCTTTAACCCCATTGCTTGAGTTCTTTCAATATTTGGAAGTTTGGTGGATCAGTTGCCTCAATTATCTTTCAAACTTTTTACAGCAAAGATTTGGTGAGAATGTAGGCCAACTTTTGGATCCAAATCATGCCTCAATATTGAAGTCTGCAGCAACTGGCCAGCCTTCAGGGTGCTTTGTCCCTCTCATTTTGCCTTGAATGCTCAGATGAAACAAAATTGTTTTGTATGGATCATTTATATGATGTTGTGATTTGGTAGTTTGTCTGAATTCTGAAAGTTATAGGTTTTTCAGTGATGGTATTTCAAATTAATTATAGCATTTTAGGCTGTGACTCAAACCTCTTTTGCCCCATGTGATGAATGCATTTGAATGTGGCCTTGCACTCGCTGAATGCTAGAAAAGCAAGTTTTTGATGTATTTTAAAATTCATGTTTCTGAAAAATTTTTGAGATTTTTTGTCCTCATATTCTTTATCCTATGATTAATGTAAGCTTATTGTTGTAATACTTGATATCAGGCAAGTGTTGCATATTGCAGCTGGTGGAATGTCCCCTCAGGTTCAGGCTCGGAATCAACAACTTCCAGGGTCCACACCAGTATGGATCTCCCAGAAGCCATCTCATAGTTTTGTTTTTTCCTATTATTCATTTTGTTTTGCATTTTATCTGGAATCAGGACATAAAGAGTGAGATCAACCCAGTGCTAAATCCTAGGGCTGCTGGTCCAGAGGCATCATTAATAGGAATTCCTGGTACTTTTAGTTTGTTATTTTAACTGTCCAAGCATCTATGACTACCTAATGTGAATCATGGGGGGACAATTATTTCAATCATGATCATCCTTGCATGGATTAGAGAATTCTGTTACTAATATTAAATTTTGTGGTTTCAGGATCCAATCAAGGTGGTAACAATTTGACTTTAAAAGGATGGCCGCTCACAGTAAGCTTTATATGGTTCATTTATTCTTCTGTTCTTACCCTTTGTCATCATCCTGTAATGTAATGGTTTTGGATACATTATTGCAAATAATGTTATTTTCTTGAGTTTGTTCTTTCAACAGTTACAAGTGTGAATGGTTTAACATTCTTGATGCCTTTATCAGGGACTGGATCAGCTTCGCTCTGGGCTTCTTCAGCATCAAAAATCTTTTATGCAGGCTCCTCAGCCCTTTCATCAGCTTCAGATGTTGACACCACAACACCAGCAACAGCTTATGCTTGCACAGCAAAATTTAACATCACCATCAGCTATTGATGAGAATAGAAGATTGAGAATGCCTTGGAACAACCGGAATATGGGGCTTGGGAAGGATGGACTTTCAACTCCTGTTGGTGATGTGGTTCCAAATGTTGGATCTCCTTTACCAGCTGGCTCTCTCTTGCCTCGTGGAGATGCAGATATGCTGATTAAGGTCCCGTGTTTCTGCTAATTAGCTTTTATCTGCTATTACATGCATCTTTATTTTTTCCCCTTGGACATTATTGCATTCTTAGGAATTCACTCGTGTTTCATTTTCTGAAACTTCCGTTTCTTTGTAGTTAAAAATGGCTCAAATACAGCAGCAGCAGCAGCAGCAGCAGAACAGTAATCCACAACAGCAGCAGTTTCAGCAGCATCCGCTGTCAAATCAGCAGTCACAGAGTTCAAACCACAATATTCATCAGCAAGATAAGATGGGGGGTGCTGGTAGTGTCACATTGGATGGTAGCATGTCAAACTCTTTTCGAGGAAATGATCAGGTCTGTCTTTTTTGGTTACCTCTTATACATTTATTTTCAGATGCTCTGTCCCTGTAGTGTCTTCTAAATCTTGTATTCATAGATGCATAATGTTATTTCTTTCACATTTGGGAGTGATGAATGTTTTAAAAGATGTCTCCTTCAAAAGTTATGATTCCTGATATTTACCTTTGATTTATGATATACGCAATATTTTTCAGCAATGGCTACCCTCATCTTTTGGAGACCTTGTTGAGTCTGGATGCATAGGATAGGGATAGTCCAATTTGGACAGGATTCTAACATGGTTTTCCTTGTTCCGTTGAAGGTTTCAAAAAGCCAGACAGGTCGAAAGAGGAAACAGCCAGTATCATCTTCAGGTCCTGCCAATAGCTCTGGAACTGCAAATACAGCTGGACCTTCCCCTAGTTCAGCACCTTCAACGCCTTCAACTCACACCCCTGGTGATGTGATCTCGATGCCATCTTTGCCACATAGTGGCAGTTCTTCTAAGCCTCTAGTGATGTTTGGAACTGATGGCACAGGAACTCTTACATCTCCAGCAAATCAGTTGGTGAGTTTAGCTTTTTTTCATTTTGTGTTGGTAAAGTAACTGAAAATATCTTGCTTGAATTCTCATCTGAATTCAACTATGGCAGTGGGATGATAAGGATCTTGAATTACGGGCTGATGTGGATCGTTTTGTGGAGGATGGGCCCCTCGAAGATAATGTTGATTCTTTTTTATCCCATGATGACACTGATCCTAGAGATACAGTTCCTCGAATGGATGTCAGCAAAGGTGTGCAAAGTTTCATTAAATAATCAAGGTTTTTTTTGTCAACAAACTTTGTTGAATTTATATTGATCTTTTCTTGAATATGATGCAGCAGAATCAAATTGTTTGCAGATAGTTCAATCCGATTACTGATAATAATAATTGCTTCTACTTCTTATTTCCTCACACACAGTTTCACAAGGCGTGAATAATGAGCATGTATTGGAGATTCCTCTGCAATAAATATATGCTAAACCAATTAAAATCTCTCTATATCACGATTCATTCTAAGCATAGAGTTCTACATTTCATCTCAGGGTTTACATTTACGGAAGTAACTTCTGTTAGGGCAAGTGCAAGCAAAGTAATATGTTGCCACTTCTCGTCAGATGGAAAGTTGCTTGCTAGTGGTGGCCATGATAAAAAGGCAAGTGTGAAGGCATTTTTATGATGCAGAGCATTAAAGTACCTGACAAAGTACTGGATACGAGTTTTTCATAAACAATTATATTTCTGAACTGTTTACTTAATTTTCCAACAAGTGGCATTGTTTCCTTCTTTATATAGTTTAAGAAAAAGAAATAATGTGCAGTAGTTTGGTTGATACTCAGTGAAACTTGAAACTTCTTTTGTTTGATGGTTTATGATACAGGCTGTATTATGGTACGCAGAAAATTTAAAGCCGAAAACTACTCTTGAAGAACATTCATCATTGATTACAGATGTCCGTTTCAGTCCAAGCATGCCACGCCTTGCAACATCGTCATTTGACAAAACTGTTAGGGTTTGGGATGCCGACAATGTTAGTACTCAAATTCTTTTTTTGCTCTCAATTCTTGCTTTTTCTGGCCTCTCTACTTAAAATTCTTTTGAGACATCATATATGTGCAAAAGGAATATGCTTATGTTTATATGAATGCATATATGTGTCAATTTCATGAATATTTGATGTGATTTATGGTGTTGTCTTCAGGATTATCAGATGAACTGGGCAGGGTCAAACACTTGCAGTTTTTACTTCTTTCTTTTTTCCCCTTCTGTGGCTAATGATGACTCTAAATTAATGTAGATCGAGGTATCATTAGATACGATGAGTTTAGTGCCATGGAGGTGAAAGAAAATCCATGTTCTTAGTGAGTTTGAAACATGGTGCAGCTTGATATGTTTACAATACATAAGCAAAGGATGTAGATGGAAGTTGTGTTCATAATGAATTCTCAGTTGAGAACTGTGTTGTCTGGTTGTAATGCAGATTGCTTCTGTTAGAAATAAAATGCTGAGGAAGCTGTTTGTCATTATTAGTATGTTTATCTTCAGTATGTAATTGTAAATGTGCCAAAGTTTTCTTGAATCATTCTTAATATTAACATAAAAGGCTTTTGTTCAACAGTGAAGCTAGAATTTATATGAACTTGAGAGATTACATGAGCTTCATCTGTTGAAGATAGGATGAGAGCTAAATTCATTTGTAGTTCAGAAATTTTGGATGATTGAATAGTTCAGGAAGTTATTGGTTCCATTGGCAACATGGAGAATTGCTTATTGAATTGTGATAGGCTTACATGGAGAATTGGTATTAGCTTTATGAACCGGTTATTTTCATGTAGTGGCATCATGCTTGCTCCTGCTGCTCATTAGAAACTTCTTAATGGCATAATTTGGTTAATACATACATTAAACCATTTTTGTGCCAGTAAACAGTGGTACTGCCATATTGCCAATTGCTGTTAGTGTATCTAATGGGTCCATGATTTGCACCTCTTTCTCTGTGGAATGGTCATAAAAATGATGGCAGTATGTCTTTCATGGTGATGGAATTGTTTTTGTATGATTTTCATGCTGCTTCATTAACAAAACTCTGTTGAATGGTTTTGCAGCCTAGTTACTCATTGCGCACTTTTACTGGACATTCAGCATCAGTCATGTCACTGGACTTCCACCCAAGTAAGGATGATCTCATCTGCTCTTGTGATGGGGATGGTGAAATACGTTACTGGAGTATTAACAATGGCAGTTGTTCGAGAGTATTCAAGGTACATTCTTGTAGACCTTTTAGTTTATAATATCGGTCATTTTTTGAAAGTCTGATTATTTTCTTCCTTTCTCTCTCGCAAAGGGTGGTGTATTTGGCTTGATTTTCGTTCTGATAGAACTCAGGATGGAAAATCTATTTTTTTATTTTTTTTACTATTTATTTGCCTTATTTTTTATATGGGTTAGGGTGGTACGGCCCAAATGAGATTTCAGCCGCGTCTGGGGAGGTATCTTGCTGCAGCTGCTGAGAATGTTGTATCTATTCTGGATGTTGAGACGCAAGCTTGCCGGCATTCATTACAGGTTAGTTTAATTTTTTTTTTTTTCTCATCTATATAGACTTCAATCAGGCAGATGATGTTGATTTTATTCTTGATGATAGTAGATTTTATTTCACTATTACATATATGCTTAAGCTAATCCTGATTCTCATTTAATTTTTGCACATTTTCTCACTTTCCTTTGTTCTCCCCTTTGCTGTATGGTAAACTCTAGGGACATACTAAAGCAATCCACTCTGTGTGCTGGGATCCTTCTGGTGATTATCTAGCATCCGTCAGTGAGGACTCTGTTAGAGTCTGGAGACTTGGATCAGGGAGTGAGGGGGACTGTGTTCATGACTTGAGCTGTAATGGCAACAAATTCCATTCCTGTGTTTTCCATCCTACATATCCTTCATTGCTAGTAATTGGCTGTTACCAGGCAAGTAACTTTATATTGATTGATATATTTATTATTTTTATTGTGTCTTTGGGTTGGCAACAAGGATATCTATTAAACAAGCTTTTGCTCAATTGCCATATAGTTTAGTTTATGCATGTAATGTAGCTACAAATCCATTTTTAGTTTTTTTTTTAATCTGTATGGGCATTTTCCTATAACTAATGATGGTCCACAATGGGGTTCGCATAAGGTTTAAAAGCTATGAAGAACTCTTGATGAAGTTTGAAAAGAATGATCTATTACATGTTTATGTCCTTTATGCTACCTTTATTTCTTTCCAAATTTTTAAATGAAGAGTGAAAACTTGTTTAGCTGTCCAATCTTTTATTTTGCTTTCTCATTTTCCTTTTGGTGGTTTCAATTGATTTTCTACGGTGGGCAATTACTGCAGTCTTTAGAGCTATGGAACATGACTGAGAACAAGACTATGACTCTATCAGCTCATGAAGGACTCATTGCTGCCCTGGCTGTATCACCTGTGACAGGGTTGGTTGCTTCTGCTAGTCACGATAAGTTTGTCAAGCTGTGGAAGTAATACGATTGTGTCTCAGGGCATTTAACCATTGGGAATTTAAATGCTTTAAGTTTGTTTACTTTGATCACTCAATATGGCCTATATTGTATGTTATTCAGTTTCAGGTCTTTATAACTAAACTAACCTCTGTTATTTTTGTTCTGTTAAACGACACCACTGATAACTTACAGATCACTGTTAAAGCTTCTTGGACAGTTTATGATGTTTTGTACTCTATGGAGAAGCATGCTCTTCATCCATCTCAATCTTGGTTCATTTTGGCTTCTGAGGAATGCTTTTCAGTAGTTTATTTTGGGGTCCTTCCAGAATTGCCTCAATTGTCATTTCTTAAGTTGTGCGTTCTATGATTTCCACTGAGTTTTTGATATTTGCTTAATGCTTCAGAATTTTCTGAAGACTTTGTTGGGGGTGAATCTCTAGATTACTAACAGCCGAAACTGCAGTCATCAACAGATTTCATTTTTTCAAATAGTTTTAATAACATTGGGCTTGAACAGGGATAAAAACGAAATTATATCTGATGTGAGGGTGGGTAATGGTTCTTGTTTGTACGCTTATACGGATGTCCACTTCTCAGCAAATGCAATCATCTGCTTGGCTGACTCGGTATCTAAGCCCTCCTTTGTTGCTGAGAATCTTAAAAAATCCATAAAATCAAACTCTTTCAAAAGCTGGGAATGATTTTCATCAACTGGTTCTTTTGTTGGCTCGATGGTCACTCTCTACTTCACTGCATTCTATCTTCCGTTGCTCCATGCCTGCAAATCAAAGTTAAGGGATGTTCTTCAGTGTTTATTCTCTTTTTCTTTTCGACGGCCTGGTTCTATGGATCAGGTTTGTCCGTAATGGGTGGCCTGGTCCATATCATTTGGACTAAAAAGTCTAAAATAGGAACTGGCAAATACGGAACAAGAGCAAGATAGCTTCCCATGTAAAAAACTGTTATTAGCTACGTTTGTTTTTACAAAAAATAATTTGTTTATAAAAATGAAGAACATTTTTTATATTTGAAATATATTATAAAAATATTACTTTTTTAATTTATAAGATTACAATAAAATTTTGATTATAAAATACTTTGTCTTTGTTTCCATAGATTTGACAAAATTAATGGATTTAAAATCTATGAATAGTAAAATCAATGAATTTCAAAATTTTCATTGTTTGTTTTGAACATAAAATTCATGAATTGTTAAGAGTAATTTTGAAATAAAAAATATTATAACAATAAATCATTTATTAAAATGATGGATTTTGAATTTTTCTATCTTCTAGTTGGGAAAATTAAAATTCTCAAAATGAAAGATTTTACAAAATTATGAAGTCACTTTTTTTTAGTTTGTTGAATGATGAATTTCACTCAAATCCATGAATTTTATGAAATATTTTATTTGAAATCTTTCAATTCAAATGATACCTATATTTATATTATTTAACATTCAATATAAAAAATATACTAAAAATGAAATATTTTGTGAGTCTCAACTATCATCAATGAGTGGCCATGAATGATTAGTATGAATAGTCAAAGATAGTTAACAATAATAAATACTTATGATTATATGATTTATTTTTAAGTTAGATGAGTTTATCCAAATTTAAAAAATGAGTTAATTTTTTATTAATTAGAAAGATGTTTTTTGTTGATTAATTTTTGAAAGCACACTAAATATTAAAAAAAATAGGAAAAAATATTTTCTGTAAAATAAACGAAATCTTAGAGTGAATTTAGGCAGTTAACACAACAAGCTTGACATCACGATTTTTGCTTCCGATTCTAATATTCTATCTAACGAATAAAGAAAGTGACTTTAGTTTACAAATACTTTACAACCATGAAAGCAATTTAAACTGTATTGTCACCAAAGTGAGACTATTTCAGAAATAAGATAATATTTGATAAGATGTAATAGAATGTAATCAAATATAAATTCAATAGACTATTGAACTAAAATTTCTTTTGATTATATTATATCTTATTATATCCTACCAAATATTACTTAAATGTCTTAGTTTAGAGTTGCATGCGAAGCTACTTTAGAACTAATCAGTAAAGTTGAAGTCTCACTATTATCATCTTTCACAATGCTTAAAAGAGGGAAAATAATAATAATAATAATAATAATAATAATAATAATAATAATAATAATAATAATAAAGCTAGAGAGCAAAGCAAAGCAATGAGTTGTGAGGCATTAAGATAGTCTTACCATGAGAGGATCTCCAACCAAAAAGACGAAGGAATTGGGGGATAGAGATAATTTAATCCACTGGCCATCTTTGGTTTCAACCTCAAGCGCTGAAACTTGGTCCTCAAACAAAAGAGTACACAGTAGTTTATCGGTATGCGCATTGAGTCCAGTCATGTATTCTCCAGTTGGAGGAGCTTTATATCTCATCATCCTTAGCAATGTTTTGCATTCCATGATCACCTCCAGCTTTGCTCCCAAGCCATAGCTATCTAGAAACATCTTCATATCATCTGGTGCAGCTCGTCCACTAGCTTAATCATGGAGCTAATGGTTCGCTGCGGAAGTTTAATCATTTGAAATGAAATCACATAAAAATAAAATATACATTTTTGGATAATTGGTTGCTTACTTATTCCACTAGTCCTTAATTTTTTTCTATAAAAATTTTTTCAATGAAAGTATAAAATCGTGAGCATAATAGCAGATGATTTTCTTACCAGAATTGCTGGTGCCCATGAGGCCAAAGTAGTTGTGTAAAGCTTTCGAGGGAGTCATAGTTGGAGACATCTTCAATGCCTAGGCTTTCATAGAAGGGAGCGACATCATACTGCCCAGCGTAGCCAAAATAAGGGTTTGGATTAAAATTCTTCTTCTTTGTCTCCAGTGGAAGGTCAAAAACTTGCCTTATCATTGAAAAAGCGTCAGGTAGTAATTGCCTAGGTATTTGATCATAAATAACCTCAAAACACCCAAAAGTTTCACAAGCCTTCCTAACCTTGGTGCACATATGGTGCCACTTTTGGGTTGAAATGCTTGAAAGATTGATGGCAGGAATCTGATTCTGAGAACCCAATCCCGTTTCTCTCAACTCTTGACTCAAACAGGTACTTCATTTCTTCTAGTATATTGTGCTATTTATTTCATATTTGGCTCGATAAGGACATCTAAATGCCAACAAAACTGTCGTTCTCATATCTTGTCATCGGAACCATCTATCCTATGTGATTCATGGAATTATGGGTGAATCATAGTGATATCGGAGATTGTAAGTTTAGAGTTGGAATCTAATTATAATATAACTAAGGCTTATTGGCTCATAAAATCTAAAATTTCTCGAGTTTTGATCAAATTAGTTGATTTTTTTAATTTTGACAAAATTAATAAAATTTTGGCAAATCTAACCAAAATTGAAATTGATCAAAATATACCAACTGACATGAATTTTTATTAAAAAATAATAAAGTTGGTTAACATTAGTTACTAATATCAATTAATATTATTTTAACTCAATATATTAACGTGATGTATAATTATATTTTGATCAATTTCAATTTTAGCTAAAATTTTCAAAATTTTATTAATTTTGGATGATTTGCTACAATTGAAAAAATTGATTAATTTTATCAAACCTCGAAAAAATTTAAATTTTAAGTATAGTAAACCTATAACTAATAATATTACATATTGCGCGGGGTTATGGTGAATGGTTACTCTCAAACTGATAATATATAAAATTAATAAAAATTTAACATCATATTACGAATAATATAAATTGATGGCTTAACGCTTATATAGATTATGTAATTATTTTACAAAAAGCAAACGATCCAAATGCTATCTTGATTCGATATCACTGCTCATTAGGATAATACCTATATAACGCAAAATATATACACAAATAGAGATCGAAAGACACGAAAAAGAAAGGGGCGGTTTCATATTTTTTCCAGCAGGGTCCATTGACTTAGTCCGCGATTCTTTATTCAGATGCTTTAGAAGTTTGATGATTGGCTGTTTGTGTCTACCCTATAGTTGCTATTTTCTGAAGTGAATGATTAATTCATTATTAATGAAGAAATTAATTGTTTGAGCAATAATTAAAGAATCATCCTCCTGACATATTCATTTATCATTTACCGCGACCCGTCTGATGAAAACTAAAGGAGCCACAACAAAAGAATCAAAAGAGATTTTTTTTTTTTTTTTTTTGAAAGAGAAAGAATCAAAAGAGATGATGGCATCTTTAATTAGCATTTTTTTTTTGTGTATAATATATACAATAATACTTTGATAATTTTCTTTAAATATTGTTATTGAAATAACTGAAAACTAAATCATATTTTAAATTGAATATATATAATTTCTTATTTAAAAACATCTTTTCTTGTAAAAGAAATATATAACTTTCTAATCTCTTCTAGAAAGGACATTTTATTTGTTCATGTTCAGAAAATAAAAATTTTTAGATTCAATTAGATCCGATACATATATTTTTTTTTCTTCAGTTGTTGATCATAAAAAATATTAAGCTGTACCTATTCAACAAAATTAAACTTTAAATTTGATTATATGCAATAAGAAAGATATTAAACTATGCTCATTTAAAAAAAATTAAAACTTTAAGTTTGATTATATATATTGAGAAAAATTATCCACTTGTATTTAGGTGTATATAAAATATATTTTATACTAAATGAATTTTGAAGAAATCTTATATATCTATGTCATAATATGAAATAGACTATATGCAAAAAAATGTTTTCTTTTATTAATATAATTCATGAGTTTTAAGTTAAAGGGATTCAAGATTAGTTGTAATTAGGTAATTTCAACTTGAAGTAGAAAAACATAAAGCCAAATGAATAAGCAAACACCTTATTTTTCAGAAAAAACAAAACAAAACTTGGATTCTTTTAAAAAAATATTTATTTTATTACCAATGAAATGAAAGGATAATTTTGTCATTATCAAATTCGATTATATCCTCTTTTTTTTTTTTTTTTTTACAAATGTATAATTTTTTCCTTAAAAATTTGAGCGTTTTTAAAAGTTTTTATTTGTTATTCATAGTTTTTAAAACATAACCATAGTATTCTAAAATTTGAATATTCAGAGTGTTTCACAAAGTTCAATATTATTTTATTTTCTCACGTTTATTTTTAAACTCTAGTTTCGCGGCTATAACTTAGCCAACCTTCCCCTTTCTTTCGAGGTAGAAAGTCATCATGCAATTCCGGCTCAGAGGCTAAAGCAGAAGTTAACTATTGGCTGTTTGCTGGTTGTACATGGGTCCATGGCTGCTGTTTGGTTCTACTTAATGCTGTCACCTGTTTATATATATATATATATATATATATATATATTTCATTGGAAGCTGTATCCTGGTGAAATATTGCACTACATAACATGCAAAATGTTTTCAGCCCATGAAGGAATTGAAAGACGATGGTGCATCAGTGGGGAGCCTTTTTTTTTTTTCGATTGTTTTTACTTTTCAAACTTGTGATTTATATAGAGAAATTAATCTTTGATTTTATTAAATGAGTTTTTAGTTTAGTATTGATAGAGTCATTTTAAAATGGTTATAAGTTTTATGTCCAATATCCAATTGTAATTTTTTTTTTTTTAATTCCTAATCTAAACTCATAAGTCATAAGTAGCACTGAAACACAACAATTTTTTTTTTCTTAATTTACGGTGAAAGTGTTATTAAGCTATTTTTGAGATTATTTTTTCTCAACACTATTTTAAAGCCACATCTTTAACATTAGTTTGATACTTTAAAGATATTTATTATTTTTAAAAAATAAAATGAATTATTCATTTATGAACAAATAGCGCATAAGGATCAATAGAATAATAAATATAAAGGTTTATAGTTCTTTTAAATAATGAAAATTCTTTCAGTATTTTTTTAATGGAATTGCCAGAATAGTGGAATTTGTCTCTTAATAAGCACACTCTATTAGTGATTATCATAAATTACAGTTTGATTTTAATGTTTTTCAATGACCTTGATATATTCATTCAATTTTTTTTTAACTCTAAAAAAAGCACAATGAAGTACGAAATTTTCATGAAAAATGATCAAATAATTTTCAAACTAGAAATATAAAATAAAAAAACAAACATTATTACTAATAGATTTGTATCAAAAGGTTAATCATATTCAAATTCTAAATTCTTAAATTTCATTAAATTTGAATGTATTTGAGAAAAATATAAAAAAAGAAAGAAAATTTAAAAGCATCCAATCGATATATAAAAAAAAAGAAGAAGAGAAGTATTGTTTTAGATGTTAATGAATAATTAAACTTAAAATTTATTTTATAAATTTGTTTAAAAAACTAGTTAGACTAACGATTGAATTTTGGCCACAACATTTTGATTAGGGTGTTGATAAATAAATAAATAAAAAGACGCCAAGAAAATGGGTTCCGAAAATGAACCCCAAAAGGCTAAAGCCCCACTAGTTATTCTCCTTTAGATTGGCGTGCGAGCAAACAGTGATTTTGAGTGAAAGATCAAGTAGAAATTAGGTTTTGTGGAAATTACAACAAAGTTGCAATGATAGCTATTCCTACTTATTTATTTTTTTCAACACATATATTCATTACTTATTAGTTTGGGTCAAAGAATTAATTATGTGGTCAGGAAACAAATTGAAGCAGTGAATTTGGATAAGGCCAATTTTGAATCAAAATTATTTTCAAGTTTCTAAGTATATTCTCTTTAGATAGATTTCAGTTCAATCCCATTAGTTTGTAAGTGGATTTGATCAAATTATCAAGTAGAAAATAAAAATAATAATATCATTTTTCAAATTTTAAGTTAGATCATTCATCATTTTAATTTTTAAATAAATATTAAATTTTAATAATTTAATTCAAAACTTTTTAAATCAATATATGGATCAGATTAAAGTTGAATCAATTTAAATTAACTCATGAATTGAATTAAAATTAAATGTAATTTGAAAATTTTTATAAAATTTTAATTTTTTGAATTAAACTAAGTGTAAATTATTTTTTAAAATAAATTAAAATTAAAATTTTAAATGGAATAAAAAACTGATGGTTTCATTTCATGTTAGATATTTATGTAACATGATGTTCGCGACACTGTTAAGAATGTGTTGTGCTGTAAATGTGTTTGACGCATGTATGTTTTCGTACCCAAAAGACACACATTTTTTTTTCCCGCATGATTAGATTGCTTTTTATAGGACTTATGACGCACGGTTAGTAGGGATTAATTGTTGGCAGGGAGGGAGGCAAATTTTCAACACATCTCTTTGAAAAATAACTCACCTACAATAATGAGATTTAAATCCAAACTTTTTTAGTTTCAAAATATTGTTTTTTAGCCATCAAACTAGAGGATTATCCTCCAAAAAACACAGTTAGGATTGCTCGTTGAAGTAACAAGAAGTCTAAAAAGAAAATTAAGGGTTACTAATCAATAAATATTGATTCAAAATGATAAGAAAATGAATTTAAATACTATGATCTCGCTGAGTTTTGCCTTATTGCACTATTTACTCTTTCATTTTTAAAAATTATATTAAAACATCTCTCAATTTTGGTTTCGTTAAATAAATACGTTCTTCTATTAAATTTTATGTTAAAATCATATAAAAAGTCTATTTTATTTTTAATTTTGCATTAAATTTTTAATTTTTACCAACAAACTCATAAATTCATATAATTTTAACAGAAAATTAAGCCATTAACATAAACAATAAAACTTATAGTCTCATAAATTTAAATCAAACCCACATTCTCCATAATAATTCAACAATCAAATTCAATCAAAATCAACCAAATCACAAATAAAATCTACAAATTCAACAACTTAGCCTAGAAAAACATTCACAAATTAAAATTCAACAAACTCAAATTATCGAAAACTTAGAAATTAAACTCAAATTAATCGAACAAAATGAACAAACACAATCAATCAATCACAAAAATTGATCCACATAACATAATCATTAGGATTTGAATCCTTAAAAATTGATTCACAAAATCTAAAACAAAAACAACAATTGAAAGAAATTCAAAAGAATGATGTTGTTGATTCACAAATTCAGAGATTGTAGGTTTTCAAAATTGATTTTTGAAATCCACAAAATCAAAATGATGAAACAAGAATAAGAATACAAAAATCACGAATCGAATCTCAAAATCTTAAACAAAACAAGAAAGAAAAAGTAGTCATAGCGTTCGTCCCCTTGCCCACCATCGCCGACCCTCTTCGCCGACAACCAATAAATTCAAAGATGACTTTCCAGATAAGAGTATCTAACAATCGTTGTTTTTTCACCTTCTAAGAGCAAACCCAACAATTCAACAAACCCAAATACCCCCATGTTCGATCGTTGCTTTCTTATGAAAAGATAAGTCCATCGACGATCCTGCAGTCCCAAACAGATCTCGTCCACAACATCCCCATCAAACTTAATCAGTAAATGAACAATTTGCTGATTTTCTTTGAACAATTATTAGATGAACAATCGTTTATGGATTTGCAAGTACAACAATTTTGCGAGGCTGATGGAAAGGGACAATTTGGGTTTGAAATTATAGATTTTCTTTTAGCTGATTCTGTTTAACAAGTGGCTCTATTTTTTGAAGGGATGAGTCTATTTGAGAGTGTTTGAGGGATGTTGGATTTGAGAGAAAGAGATTGAAGGGTATTTCTGAAAATTTTAGAAGATAAAATTTAATTTGTTGATTTTTTCAATTTTGACTAACATAAATTGTCATAAAAATGGACTAAAGGGTTAACTAGATAAACGAAAACAAAAGTAAAAGATATTTTAGTATAATTTTTGAAAATGAATAACTAAATAATATAATAAAGTAAAACTCAAAGGGTCATAGTGTTTAACCTTAAGAAAATATATTCATTTTTAAGATATTACAAAAATAATAATTTTTTATAGAATTCATTATATTCAATATGAATAAACTTGTTAAAATCAGTTTAAAATAAAAATATACTGAATAAATCCAACTATTATTATTTTCTTAAAAAAAATAGAATACACTAGCGCAATACGAACAAGTACTGTTTACCCAGCACTATATGCTCAAATAATCTTTAGTCTTATAAATCATGATAATGGGAAAAAAAAGATTAATAACAAGAATAATAAAAACAATGTGGGTTAATTAGAAAGAGTGAGTAAGATTCCAGACCTTTTGGATAATGCTATCCCATCCAAACTCTTTGACCATTTTTTAAATTTCAATAACTTATATCTTATGCGATCATATTGGATTGTGTCGTAAACATGACACACGGCAGATGTTCATCTTTGCAATAACTTTGGCCAACCATCATCTACGATGCGTCGTCAACTCATCATTACAGTAACCACAATCATAGAATAGTAATATTATCTGATTATTTTTTTATTTTTGTAATTAGAGAAAATGAATGAATTAAATTTTTGTAATTAGTTTTATTGGTTGAATCTAATGTTTTTTATGTAATAAATTAATTAAAATTTTAATTAAACAATTGATCATTCATGGAATCAATCTTGCCATAGCGAGCAGTTGCAAATACCTGGTGGGTGAAGCGAGTTGTCAGCTAAGTAGCCACTGCTGACTAGCTAGGAATTTGTTGGATTATATGAAGTATAGGAACTGAGTCATGTGGCCTGCCTACGTGTCAATTCAATCGACAAAATTCTTGATGCAAGTCCAATCACAAAAATTTTTTTCCTCGGGTTTTTGGGTACTTATTCTGCGAAAATACGTCGGCCACTACGTACACAATCTTTCCCCATCCTATATCCTAACAAGTAGTCCTTTAATTTCATAACAATTGTCATTTATCTTTATTAAGTACAATTAATATATTTAAGTTGAATATTTCTATAAAAAAGAATAATTTAGTATTTTTTCTAAAATATAGTATAATTAATAATTTTAAATTTCTGTATAAAATTAAAAAAAATGACTTTTATTATAGAATGAAAGGAGTACCACTCTATGGCCTGTATGTATATGACATGCACAAAAACAAATGCATGCCATGCCATAATCGAAATTAAATGCTAATTAATCAAAACAATTTTTATTATGGTTCTTTTTAATGCTCATGTCATGTAATATTTAATACTCCAAGAATTAGAAGCTAACACGAGAGTGCTGCTTTTTTCAAACCGTAAGTGACATTTGTATTTATGGACTGGTCGATGCTAGAATTGATTTAAAAAATATTTTGATTATGTATATTAATAAAAGAAGATGGTTAATTGAATCAAATTAAATCATATCAAAATCTTTATAAAAAGAAAATGCATTAATTAATGCATTATAAAATGATTACAATGATTTTTTTTTATTTTTCAATTAAAATTTATTTTCTATTTTTAAGTTTTTTATTTTTTAATTAAAATTTATTTTCTATTTTTAAGTGAAAGTTTATTTTTTAATTAAAATTTATTTTCTATTTTTAAGTGAAAGGTAAAATAACCATAAAACATTCTATAAATTCTATTTATTATTTTGATATGAATCAATTTCACCCAAAATACATTTTCATTAGATACTGCAAAGCTAAATTAAGGCAAATTAAAATCCTTTAATTGAGTCACTTATAATTTCTTAAGGGAAATTAAAGATATCAATGAGTAGTTCATGTTTATTTTTACATTAATTGATTGTCTAGGAATCATCATAAACCGTATACCAGGTGGACCAGACCTGGTCTAGCTAGCTAACGTCACATGAGCGTTTAAGTGGGGAAGAAGGTTCCTGTATGCTTAGGAGGATAAGAGCTGGCTGTGGCTGTGGCTATACGGTCTAGGCTCTAGCTTTTATGCCTACTGAAAGTGGAAACGAACCTATTGATCATGAGGAAACAATCAAAACACCACCATTATTGTTTTATTACATTTGGTCCAAGACCCATGAAAAGAATATGTTTGCTTCCGCATATGTTGTATAAATTGCATTTATGATCAATGGAATCATAACTGCCACTCTTCTCTCCAAGAGGCTTCCATACATGCTCTACCTTTTGAACAGGCAATTTATCATAGAGCCACCAATCACTGCCAACAAACACTTGTATTTACTTCCATTAATAAAGTCGGAAATTTTGGGAAACATTAGAGTCCAATAACATCATGAAACGCGCGACTCTGGCCTTTAATTAAAGGCTGGAAATTTTTTACAAGAGATGTATGTTAATAAAATGGTGAATTTTATAGTAGTGTATGTATAATGTTATTATTTAAAATTTTAAATTATGTGTATAATTTATAAATTATTTAAAATGATAAATAATTACACACTTTAAATATTTAAAATTATATTAATTACTAAATTGTAATATGATTTCATATACAAATTATGATTTCATATACAAATACAATATTATAGTGCTCATCATTAGGATAATTTATAGTAATTATATAATTATATTATAGTGTGAAGATTAAAATTTCAAATCTTGATTGTTCACAGAATAAATTTTAAATTTCGATAACTTTAATTTTTTAAAATATTTTTAATATATAATTGACAATTAATAATTAAAGGAAAGGAGAGAAATTGGACAACTTGTTAAATACTGCAACAACTTGTAATCAAAGCTCGGCAAAATGTGATACATGTAACATGTTAGCCCTTCCACACCTCTCACGCACAAACAAAATAATAGGCTTGCGGCACTTGGGGACATGGTTAACAAATCTTGGAAAATCAGCCGGCAAATCTATGTAATTGTAGCTGAAATTTGAGAGAGAGAAACATCTTTTGATTTTTTTTTTTAGTCTTATTATAAGGAAAGTTAATGGTAGCTGATTTTATTGTCAAAGTTTGTATTGATGATAATAAGCATAAATCAGATTGGTTTTTTGATCATCTGACCAGTTGGCAAAAATTTTGTAAACTGATGCCTTCGGATATTGTCTTTCAATATAAGTTTAATGCTTTGATAAAAAAAAAAAACCACAATTCAAAACTATTTACAAATGGAAAATACATAGATAGAGGTGAGCAAATCAGTTGGTTCGATTTTTTTATTAAAATCGGTGAAATTGAATTTTATATTTACAAATTGAATGAAATTAAAATTTTTGAAAAAAATTGAATAAACCAAATTAATTAAACCAAATTTTATAGATATACAAATCAAACCGAATCAAATCTATAAAATTTTAGTTTGGTTTAGTTAGATTTAATTAAATTAATTCAATTCAAATTGATTTAATTTATTAATAATTTTAATTTATTTAAATTTTATATAAAAACTGAATCAAAAATAGAAAATCAAATTTTTTAAAAATAAAAATTGACCTAAACCAAATTAAACTTTATTAATGAACTAAACTGAACCGGCTAAATTAAATTGATTCAATTGCTTTTTTTAATGATCCAGTTTTTTCTCACCCCTGCACATGGGTGCCCAAATGACAGGGTCAAAAGTAAAACCTAAAACATTTTAAGTGTCCCTTCGCTTTATAAAATCAGCAATTCCTTTAGTAGTTCCAGAACACATAAACACTGAAACACAGAAACTCACACACATGAACAAAGAGAGAAAGATGTCAAACAAAGCTAAGGCTGAAATCCCATTCCTTGACTTTTCAAGGGAAGCCCTAGAAGTTGGAAGTGAGAGGTGGAAACAAGTGTGTACCCAAGTTAGAGAAGCATGTGAGGCTCATGGTTGCTTCCTATTAATGTATGACAAAATCACTTTTAACCTACGTCAAGATATGTTCATGGGCATCAAGTCATTATTTGATCTTCCTGAGGATACCAAAACCAAGCATGTCAATCCCAAACCTTACCGCAGTTACTCCGGTAAGTGCCCCATTCTCCCTTTCTACGAGAGCTTCGGCCTCGACGATGCACACAAGCTCGACTCCGTTCATGCTTTTACCAACCTCATGTGGCCACAAGGAAATCCAAGTTTCTGGTAAGAGTTTATGTTCTTGTATGATATTTTTGATTGGCTGATTCGATATGGCGTTTCTGGCTTTTGTCTAATATATTCTATTGCTCTCCCAGAGTAGATTTCAGTAAATTTAACTACACATATTTATTTAATATTTAATTTTATTGCATTTCACTGGATGAAATGATCTAATCTTAAATTAATATGTAAGTTTAGAAGAGGATACTTCCCAAGATTACAAACAAAATAAAACATTCGATTTTCTTAACGGTGATTATTTAATAATTTTAAAATTTTTTAGCATAACCAATTTGAAATTTAAATTTTATGTTTTTTTTGGATGAAGTAGTATTATTCATTTAAATAAATAGTCATACGACATATATAATCCAAAATATTAATATTAAAAAACTATGATTAAACCTAATATAATAATGACAATAATTCAACTTACTACTTGAAATCTCCTTTGCACAACTTTGATATTGTTTTAATATCATAGCATCATTCTAAATGAAGTTTCTTAACAGAATTGTCATAAAATCTTTAAAAATCATAATCATATTGCCAAGTAAATCAATAGTAATCCAAAATCAATAAATACTATTTTTTTCAGCAAATATAAATCAAAACCCACAAAAAAAAAAAAAAAGAAAACACCCATAAAAGGGGAGAAAAAAATCTTCATAAAAGAGATTAAAACATCCATAAGAGAAAACAACACATTCACAAAGGATATAAATCTCCACATAATAGGAAAAAAATAAAAAGATAAACTTATCAATAAAATGACATATCTGACTTTATTCTAAATAATAAAAAACAAATTGATGAAAAAAAGAGGAGGTAATCATTAGTTAATCAACAGCTGCCCAAACTAAAATTAATAGAAAAAAACTTAGAGAGAAAGTTGAGACTTTTTTTTTTAAAAAAAAAAAAACAATGTCAATTTTATGGTTGAGTTGATGTCATATCGATATAATTGAGGAGGGCTCATCATATGGTTCCATTTTTGGCCATATTAACCTATGATTCCTTTTCAAGATGGTCCCTTTTCATATGGTATAAATCCTTATCATCATATAGTTTCTATTTTGGCCATTATTCGCGGATCAGTCTATCACTATACCATTTTGCTGGCATTATTTCTACTTAGGCAATGCAGTCTATAGAACAATTCTCTCATCATCATGTTGCCTTGTGATTTCTTTAACATGTTCTCAGGATCTATAATTTTGCAGCCAAACACAAAAGTCACCATCCACATACCATAACAAATCAAATTAACATGTTATTAAGTACGACACAATGTGCAAAGGGAAAGGAAAATTTTAATAAAAATTCGAACTTGGGGTATTTATTATTACATTTAAGACTGCTAGTATTTATTTAGACAAGATAATGCTGCTACAGTACTCCCTCGCTAGCTGTCGATGCCTATTAAATTGACTCTTATCCTTTCAAACAGGTTCAATTAATTACAGTGCCTATAATAAAATGATTATTGTGATAACTTCCAACTGCACGTCTGTTGCAGAAAATCCGGACACAGAAAAGCGTCAGTGTAAGCGCAACAGTGCCTTTAATCAACAATTTCACCATGCATATAGTAGCAGACCTTCAATACGTTCTAAATAGAAGTACATTAATTATAATCTGCGCGAATATTCAGTGAGCCAATCAAAAAAATCCACCTCATAACCTTTTACATAATTACGTTATTTAATTTTCATTTCTTTAAGTTCAGTGAGATTCGAACATAAAACATTAATTTCGACTTTACAGCAGTTAGACATATTTATTAGTATATGTTTCTCATATATGACTTTTTTTTTTTTTTTAATTTAGGATAGAGGGATTTCAAACTTTTTTTCTCCGAGATTTTAATTCAAAATTAATTCAGAAAATAATTCAATAATTACTAAACAAGGATTCATTGATATTCAACTTAAATCTTTAACCATAGGAATATACACTTTACTAGTTATGCTTGTATGTGAATATATATATATATATATATATATTGTCCTAATTAATATTTCTTTTTGATCGTGTCAATATAGTGAGAGTCTCCATGCGATGAGCTCAAAGATGCTTGAACTTAATTTTCTGGTGTTAAAGATGATATTCGAGAGCTTTGGAATGGAAAATCACTATGATACCCATGTTCAAGATAGCACTAGTCTATTTCGTGTAATGAAGTACACAGCTCCTCGAAGCTGCTGTGGTGGTGACAATGACTCGGGCTCTGCCATTGCTTTACGAGCCCATACTGACAAAAATGCTATCACCATCTTATGTCAAAATGAAGTTCAGGGTCTTGAGGTTCAAAACAATGATGGCGATTGGGCGCAAGTAATGGTTCCTCCAGATGCTCTCGTAGTCATTGTTGGCGAAGCACTGAAGGTAATATCTCTTCTTGATTCTATTTTGGGGTTGGTTGAACTGTTGACTATTTGAACTCGTAAAATTCTACATATGCTTTGCAAGGCTAATTTATGTCGTAGAAAATTCGGGTTCGAAACCTGAAATATACTATGCTTGTTTAGGTTTTAAATTAGTATGATACAAGCTCTAAGTTTATTAGAATAAAAAGAGATTACAAAATTGAAGCAGTTGGTGGTGCGTAGCTAGGTATGGAGCAATGGGAGGCTTGAAGCAGCCAGACACAGGGTGGTGGTAAGCGGAGAGGAAGACAGGTACTCTTGTGGGCTGTTTTCAATGCCAAAGGAGGAAGCCAAAATTGAGGTGCCTCGAGAACTTGTGGACAAAGAGCATCCTCTTCTATACCGTCCCTTCATTTTTGCAGATTACATTTCCTACTATGTTTCAAAGTTAAGTGATGATGCTCTTGAGTTATATGCAAGAATTTGATTGGACCCATTGGTTAGTTAACTAGTTGGGTTATACATTACGATTAATATACAGTGTTTGTCAAAATTTTGAAGACAAATTATATTGTCATAATTACTTATGTTTAAATTGTTTGATATGAACTTAATTTATACAAAGGAGTTATTGGTTCAGTTAAATCGTTAGTTGACAACGAAACCAAACCTTTGTTTGGTTAATGTGAATCTTGTGAGAAACTAGAAGAAGGAAGAGGAAGAATTGATTGCAAATTAGATGCTAGATTGACATATTGGTTACTTAAAATTAATTAGTGCATATATACTTCTTTTATTAAACTTATTGTGTTCCATGCATAAATGAATGCTACATCATATACGGATAAATGGAGACTAGCTATATCTTTAATATTCAGTAGCCACTCCAAAATATTTGACATATAACCCTATCATTAATGTAAATAAGTCAATTAATTAGATTTCAAGGAGGTTTGCTTATCATTAATTTAAATAAGTCAATTAATTAGATTTCAAGGAGATTTGAACTACAAGAAATTTTACTTTTTTTTTGACAATCAATATTGTAAGTTTAAAAGTTGTCACTTAAAAATTTTTAGTGAGAATAATTATTGTCACTGAAGTTATAACATATATTTTTGTCATTAAAAGTCTATTTGATATATGACAATAAAATTATTAGGAAGTGATCAAGAAATTTTGATGCACATATTTACGAATATTTACTTTGTATTATAGGAGATTTTTTTTTTTTTAAAAAATAAAAATAATAGTATCGAGACAATAATTAAGTCATTTAATGTGCTCTGAAATAAATTGTTTAAGCATAGAATTTAGGTAGTTGTGTTGATGAACAAATTGTCACGAAAGTTCTTCCCACCGGATGCCACCGCTTTTGGATACCATGAAGATTAACTTTGATGTCAAGTCAAAGATAAGAGAGGGACCATTGATATTGATGTCAAGAACCACACTGGTGGTACCACTAAAAATTGGATGAAGAAATGGAAGCCACATGTCTTAGAGAAGCTCTGATGTAGGTAAAGAACTCTGAGTTCTTGAGGATAATTGTGGCAGAAGATGCCAAATAAGTGAGAAGGGCTGCTGCCTGTTTGATAATGGCTAATGTTGAATTCCAGACCCTTATTTTGGACAAGTTCTATTCTAATCTCAGTGTGTTTTAGCTATGTTAGTAAAGAATGCAATTCACACTAATTAAAATTTAATTTATTTATCAGATGAATCTAAAATTTAACTTAAATCTAGTTTATCTATTAACTGAGTCGAGTTAAATTAAATATCACTTTATTTATATATAATTTACAAGTCTATTCAAGCCTAAATATTTTTTTAATAATATTAAATTATAACTAAAATTTTTCATAAAATTATTCAAATTGTAATATTTGTTTTATATATTTTAATATATCAAGCAATATTTATCTTTTTTTAATTATTTATATAATAAAATGTATAATTTTAAATATTACTTTATAATTTGAACTATAAAAATTAAAAAATATAAACAATTAAATTTAAATGAGTTATTCAAACAAATCTATGAATAAATATTATTAATCTAATCAAGCTATTTAAACAAGTATATTTTTTTCTTAGCCTTTAATTGAGCCTATTATATGAGGCTATTAAAATTTATAAATGAGTGGTTCATAAATCTAATCAAATTAAACATACCTTTGTTTAAACTTGACTCATTTATTAAAAGATCTTAAAAATTGAATTTCAAAATCATTTATTCATTATATAAACAAGTTTAAACGATCAAGTCAAGTCTTTTAACTATTCATGAGCATTTGATTCGTTTGCAACTTTAATTGTTGTAAATGAGGTGTTGGCTTATTTATATTCTAGAATCTCTTAATTTCAAATTTGATTTTATTTTTTTATTAAGTTATTGTGTTGATGGTTTAAATATTTATAATAATTTATTAATTATTTTATACGCATAAATAAATTTTAAATTGTTAAATTCTCCATATAGCATCAATAGTGATTATGATATAATATCTCTATCTATATAATAATTCTTAGCAAGAAAAACAAAGCTGAGCTGCTGGTTTAGCAGCAAAGAAATAATTATATTAAGCTCTTCATTTTAATGAACACTAAAATTGAAACATATAACTTTTATCTATATTTTCTCAGTGTAATAATATTGAATGCGTTTATATATTTGAGCACAGAAAAGGGGAAAAAAATCATATTTATTAAATCAAATGAATAGATGATGCATCAACATCCTTAAGCATCGTATTATTAGCATGTTGAATCTGACTTAAAAAAAAAAAAAAACGAATAGACTTGCCTTTTTTTTTTTTTTTGCTATACATTAAATAAAAATAATTATATGTGAATGTAATATTATATATATATATATATAAAATAAAATAATTATTATGCGTTACTAGCTCATCGGCATGACGGATCAATGCCATCTTAGGAAAATCGACTGTAGATATCAGTTAGCGGCGAAAACAACATATCTGCGATCAAATGGCGGATCCGCAACTGCAAGAAGAACACACCACGCTCGATTCTTCCACTGACCGCTCAGCTTCTATACAGAAATTGAGTTCCGAATCGGATAAACAGGTTACTAACTGTTGTTTTGTTAAATACTATTAATGGTTAGGGGATATAATCATATTTTTTGGTTCTTAATCTGTAGAAGGAGAAAAAGGAGAATTTTGTGGCCGATTTGCAGCGATTACAAGAAAAAATCAACGAGATGGAAGGCGGTAATGGCGCGGTGCAGAAATTACTCCCGCTTTTGGAATCTTTAAAGGTTTTAGAAAGGCAAGAATCCGTTTTGCAATTCAAGAAATCTCAACTGCAAGCTGAGGTTGATGAATTAGAGGGAACATTGGCGAATGCTTGTGATAGTGAAACTGTTTGTGATTATGTTGATCGAATTATGGCAGAGTCGTTGGAGAAGTTGAATTCTGCTAAAAAGGTGGGTTTTTTTTTTTTTTGTGTTATAATTCTTTTGTTATGGATTATTATGATGACGTTTGGGTGGTAGGAATTAGCAGCAACACTAAGGACGGTAGTGGCGTTGAAGCGGCAATTTGATGAGATTCCAATCCAGTCAGAATTGATCCAGTATGTTTGCTTTCATAAGGCTAGCATTTTGAAATTTTAACCCAGTATAAAATTCTTCCTTTTTTTTTTTGGATGGTTTGTCATATGAGTATTTTTTTTTTTTTTCGTGTTTTTCCTTGTTAATTATGAATAATTGGTTCTACTTGATTGAATTGTTATGGGAAATGTTTTGGTTTTGATTAGGAATTGTTTTTTGCTACTATTTGTATGGTATTTTTGAATTGGTAGTGTTTAATATTTGAACAGCCCTATGACATTTATAAAAGTGATTATGTTTTATTTTTGCGGAATGTGGAGCTGTGTATGTCACAGAGAAGAAATCTTTGGATATTTTCAGTGCAATGCAACGTTAACAATCCTATTTCCTTTTTTCTTTCGAGCTTCGTATTGTTTTTTATCTCCTTTTTGTCTTGGTATTGCCATGAAGTTGATGCTCCAAGCTGCGGATCACTTTGTCTCACAATTTTTCATCACATTAACCATGCCAGTTGAAGTTATCACAAAATTTGTCCATTTGTTAGTGATATCAGATCTTCTCATCCAGTTGTTCAGTTTCTTTAGAATTTACATCTTTTGGATATGAAAATGCTTTCCTGGAAGTGGGGTTTGGGTGCATGGAGGGGAATAGATATGTTACTCCTAAATCTGTTAAAATTTCTCCACCCAGTTTTTGGTATTTTCACATTTGAAGTGGTTGTTATGCTCTTTTATTTTTATTTTTATTTTTTTTCTGTTTAGGCAGAGATATGGAAGTGGGGACTACCACATTCCCACCTGGCAGCAATTTTCGCGAATTGGCCATAGGATGTCATGCATATCATTTATCATACTTGTTAGAGGGTTAAGCTCTATTTCAATTGTCTTACATTATAATTAATAGACCAAGAGTGAGGCAATGCTGGCATTCAAATACTGCATGCTTGCTATCTAATTTAACTGTGTGATCTGGTACTCATATGATGCTTTATTTTCAGGTATGAACGTCGGCTGTCAGAGTTGAATATTCATATTCAGGTTTCAGACACCATGTGTGGTTTATTGGCCTTATGTTTGATGTTCTTGCTGAATTTATCTTGGATATCTTAGCTCCTTTAATAATGAGACCTTGTATTCTCACTTTGCCAATAACCAGGAAAAGCACCGCCAAACCCGCAAATATTATGCAACCTATAATGCTCTTTTGGAGATTAAGGAACTGATGATAAAGGAAACCTCCTTGTTGAACTCAATGAGTTCACAGGTATAATTCAAATTGAAAACCTGCTTGAATTTTTTTTTAGAATCTCCTTTTATGGATGTGGTTCTGCTATGGATGCATTGTGATGATCACTTGCTAATATCCTCTTCATTTTCTTCCCTCATTATCTTGTGCTTGTTGCTCTAATTTAGGATTTGATTTTCTTGCTACTTTGTCAATCTGACTGGAAAATGTAATTGTTTTGTAACTGGAAGTAATGGTATAATTTGTTTTAGTTTGATAACAATGTAACATAAAGTGGAGTCTACTAATTCCTGCAAATTGCTCAAACTCACTTCAACTGTTCATTCTACTAAAGCTTGGATCCTGATTATAAATTCCCTTTAGATACTGTAGCCTAAACTAAGTTAGCTTGGAAAATTTGGTTTCAACACTAGAATATGTATATACATGATTGTCCTTGACTAATTAATTCTCACTGATGCTAACATGCTTTGCCTGTGCCGTTACAGTTTCAGGATGCCATTACAAGTACTGATGGTCGTATGAAGTTGATTAATTCCATTGAAGGGATTGTAAAGGGCAGCGAGCAGGTATTCTGATCTTGTAGAATTTTTAGGATTAGATAGCACATGTTCCTTGCTCAGATAATGCCAATTCACCAAGAAAATAATAATTAATAATAAGAAAAGGCTACCTACTTTCTAGTTGATTGTTTCATTAAGCATTAGTTTGTGCGATCTTTGATAGCATCCACTTACTTTTGACGAATATGGATGTAGAAGGCTCAGTCTGTGAACTCCATGCTTGTCAAAATGCAGCGAACTGGACTGAATCTACTTCTGTGGGTTTACTATTATCCATGTCATGAGTAGTATACATTTTCCCATGAAAGATATAGGAGGGTGGCAGTTCAATTAAACTGCTGTTGGTGCTTTAGTGAGTCTACTTTAAATTGTTTGAGGCAGTAATTGCTGCTGAATCCATCTACAGAAGCTACAAAAGGTGCAGCTTGGGCTTCAGGAAGAGCAGAAGACTTGTGATTCTCTGAAGAAGAGGTATGTTGCGGCAATGGCAGAGCAGAGGCGGTGCTATTCTCTCTTAAAAGCTCTTCAGGTAATCCTTGTTTTTATCATTCCTCGCTGGACATAATGGTATTGCTGCAACAAAAGCAGTGCATAGTACCCTATAAATGAATATTTAAAAGCAAACACCATCAAAATTCATACACGTACACATTTCTCAGAGAGTAAAAATTGTTTGATATTCTATTTTCCATTTTATCTACATTCCTGGCAATTGTTAAGTAAGAACTGGCCTTATTTAGTTGTGGAGAACTGGCCTTATTTAGTTGTGGAGAGGGCATTATGGCCATTGCTTTGAACTTTCTGCAGGAAAAATTTGGAATATGTGTAACTTAGTTATAATTTCACTTAACAAATATTAACGTTAATTGAGCTCTTAATTTGTAGGAGGAATGTGCAAGGAATGAGAGACTTCGGAACCGAAAATCTGTATGAAACTACTCTGCCACCTCGTGTGAAGTCATATGTTTTATGCGTTATTAGTGAATTAATCAATGCTACATTGTTGACCTTTTGAATCAGAATTTTGCATTGAAATTTTTTGGACTGAAGAACACCGACTTCTTTTTCATCTTTTGGCCTTGGCAAAACTCATTTTGAGAGTTTTGAATTTTACGTGATTATGCTATTGAATTCTGGTACTTCTATTTATATATATTGAGCCTTTAAATTTTTTTTTTTATTACTCTAAGGATTTAATGATTGAAAAAACGAAATTAATGAGAAACTCGCAAGCATAGGAGTAGAAAATAAGAAAATTTAATTTTGTGATTAGATTTTTTTGTTTATAATGCTATTTAAGGCAATGTAACTCTAATAATTTTTGAAGTGTCATTAATAAATTTCTCATCAATTTTATTTTTGATATTACATAAATTTTTAACGCGATAAAAAATGAAGTTTAAGAATTTAATATATGCGGATTGAAGTACTCAGTAGCATAATCGCTTTTAAGGCTCTGAGTCTCTGTGTAGGTAACAAGGTACTGATATACTTCATGATGATGTTGAACAAAATGTCTACTGACATACATTGCATTAGGAAATGAGGTAAAATAAGAGTTAAAACAACTTGTTTCATGTTAACATGACGAGTTATACCCCAGAGGGCAACAGCCAGCCCTAGTAATAGTACAAACGGTGGGAATGGGCAGTCAACCTCTTTGAGCACTGTCTGCTAACTGATCAAACTGAATGAAAACCATGAAATGTGCTTCAGATGCTTCCCGTTAAAATGAAACCATAAAAAGAGGCAATGGACCTGATAGACAACAACTAACCTAACCTAATCCGGTTCACGACAGTAATCAAGATGAGGAAATTCTATTTTTTTTTTTTATTTCCAATGTTACTGCCTGTTGATTCACTGGATACAATATATGACAGAGTTCAAACAAAATAGAGAAAAAGTTGGATTAGTATGAACTTATAAATTCTAGCATTTTTTTTTAAGATAAACCACACATTTAATTATGGAAATAAAAATTCATGAAAATAATTCGCATGAACAAGATAATATTAACCTGATCATGCTATGTATACATTTGAAAAAGAAAACATCAGATTTAGAACTTTGTCGAAGACCCAAGAGAAGACTTGGAACTGCAATAAAACATTAGAGAATTTGCTGTTTGCAGTTTCATTCCAGCTTTCTTTTCAAAAAAAAAAAAAACTTATTTTCTCAATTCTCTCGTAATAAATAGCTAATTGCTAGGCATGGTTTAGAATTGTGTACAAAATCATTATGATTAAGAGGATTTTATGATTTGGTTTAAGATTAGGGATGGCTGTCCTTGTGCAGGGATTTTCCCTGATTGGGCAGGAAATTTTTATTCCCTTTTTTTTATCGCTCAAGGGTGGAGATTATATCCCACCGTGTGGAAATAAACTATATATATATATATAGTGTATGAAAATAAACTATTTTTATTTTATAATTTAACATAGTTAAATTTTTAAAAAATAATGTCAACTCAAATTAGAAAATAAAAAATATGGGTGGATTATATACAGATATAATTATTTTAAAAGTCAATTAGTATCTTTTATTCTTAGGAGGAGGTTTTTTTTTATTTATTTACACATTTTCAGCCAATATATATGTAGTATATTAATATTCGTACAACAAAAGAAATTTGCTCAGAAGAAAAGGATGAAATAAGGTCATCTGACTCGTTGGCGAGTAAACAAGGCATAGCGATAGCCCAATGGAGTGAAGAATACAAATTAAATAGGTCTCTAAAGTATTAAATAATAATACATGTAAAACTATAATAATAATAATACATATAAAACTATAATCGTAGTCCTATAACTATAAGTCTTAAAACATCTTCCATAAAACTATAATTAATAAAACCCTAATAATAATGAACATCAATCGATCATTGGCAAATCAATATATTCTTCTTCCTTTTCAAAATTCTCTTTTTCTTTTTTAATTTTCTTTTTATTTCCTTGAAAATCAATTTCTTCCTCATCTCTAAGTACTAAAACAAACAATTCTCCTCTCATTTCTTGTTTGATATGTGATTATTGTCTTTCTTTTACCTGAAACATTATTTTTCTTTTTTTTTTTTTTGTGATTATTTAAGTGCATATGAGCTCATAGTAAACTATTTTAAAATTTAAAATGAATATTTTAGATAATGAAAAATATATAAGAATCAAATTACTACAAAGATACGCCTTTACCACGCCGAGGCTGAGGAGAGCAAAGGTACTTGTTTTTTAAGGTCTAAGTTTCAAAGGCATGTGCCTCGTGCCCAGGCATGTCTTTCACAACTATAATTTTGCACCAGTTTAAAGAGAAAATATTAAAAATAGTTGATCTAATTTGTATTAATTAGAAGTATATATGTGTATTTGTTGGAGCTGATCACTATATGTCATATACTTCAAATTAAAACTTACCGTTTCATTTAAAATTTATTTTTTATTACACGTATACCTGGATACTTTCAATCATATGCATTCTTTTACAAGTTTTATAGTATAAATCTTTTTTTTCTCTTTTTTTTATTTTATTGATTTTTTTATTGTAATTAAACGAGCAGATACATAATTGATTAAGAGATCTAATTTGAACTTATCAATAAATTTGATTTTTTAAATAAGAAATAATTAAAAGGAAACAATTAGCGCAACATGATTGGTGTTTATCAAGGATATGATGAGAAGCAAGCAAGTTGGATGTCATGGAAAGTCATTGGTATTGTGCAATATATATATATATATATATGTTCATTTAAATATGGATATGTTTTACCTTTATTAATAAATATTTCTAAATCTGTCGCTGTTTGTAAAGCAAGTATTTAAGTGGTCACAGCTCTTGCTCATAGATAATTGCCGTCCTCCTATATCAAAGTGTATGCATGGTTCGGCTTCATTACTTTCTATATCTACAACTATAAAAAATATAGAACTCATTAATGATATATAATTAAGGGCGGATAATTTTGCTTGGATGAACTAAAATTTATAGTAAATTTATAACTTAAAACATGTATAATAATTATAAAAATCAATTAAATTTAAAGCGTAATCCTTAATTAGTTACATATTCTCTACGTCCATTGAAGTGCATGCAGATCCTGATCGGCTTACCAAAACCGCTGATAGTCATAAGGCCATAGTTCTCTAGCGTGATCAATAGGGAAGCCAACAATAGTCAACCCTTCATGCCACATGTTCTTGTTGAAGAACGGCGATATTCGCTACGCCATATCCAGTGGCTCCCCCGGGGGACCTTAAGGCCTTCAACTTTTGTCTAGCAGGAAGAGAGAGAAGCCGTCTACTCTCCTAGTCAACTTCATCTAATAGATTCCCCGGAATGCCGTGGTTTACAACATAGAAAACGCCCCATGTCTCACATGCATGCCCAATTAGGTTCACTGTATCTTGGGAATCATTAAGGTCAATGGCCGGTATCAATTACCGGCCGTTAGACTCATACTAACCACCGGAATCAGGCCGAACATGGGAATCTGGCATCATTCCAGCCGAATCAAAGTCTAGAGGGATGATTTGGTGGGTTGGAGAGGATGATCCTTATAGGCTTCGGAGAGAGTAGTCGTACTCATCATGTACAGTGTAGACAATAGACTAGAATACGGCAAAATGAAAGAGATGCATATATATATATATATATATATATATATAGATTTTGTGCATTAATTCTGTACAGTATATATATATGTAGTTCAATTCTGTAATAATTTTATTTACTTTCTATATTTAAAAAAATTGAAAAACTAAATATGATGAACAGTATCATAATTTTTTCTGCTTCTATATTTATATAAAAAAAAATCCTGCATTTAATTCTAAGTTTTTAAAGGCAAAATTTATTCATAGAATTTCTTTATTTATTTTTTTCACTTTTATACATATTTAAATAAATTGCATATGAAAAAAAAATCTAAAATAGAGCTTAAAAGTTATGTTACTGTTGACCTAACTTCCAGTGATTAGTAATATTTTCATATTATATAATATTATAATAGTGGAAGCAAATAAATTCTTTAAAAAACTAATAAATAACAATAATATTTTATATAATTTATTACTTTAATAGAACTATATATCTATCAATAACTGTAATTACCAACTTTTATATCCATCTATTTGAGTTGGATTCAAAGAATCAGCCCTTTGTTTTTCTCAAAGAAAAGATTCAGCTCTCTTTAGCTAATGGGCCAAGCTATCCATCTCTTGGGTGACTCGGCATTTTCCAAAACCGACCATAGCCTATTGTCTTGCAATTTACAAATTTGGTCTAGTGGCTTTTGGTTAGGCGATTATCACTTATAATTTACAAATCTATAGAAAATATGAAGAAAGTAAAGGTTTATAATTTTTTTAAAAAAATTATAGAAAAGATTTATTTTATAAAGAAGAATAATTAAAAAAAAAATTAAAGAATGTAGTGTTTTCATTTAATATGATTGTTGATTACAGTGTTTTTCACAAAACCACTAGAAAAATAAAACACTCTACTTTTAAAAAATACAATTCCTTATTTCATAGTTTGTTTTTTAGAGTGGTTTGAGATAATTAATTGATATAGTTGATAGTTGTTAGCTGATAGCAGTTTGATATTAAGTACTTGTTTGATTTAGCAATTACATTCGATGATTAAATATTCAAATGTTGAAAAAATAGTGTTTGATAAATATTAGTGATTGATGTTTCAATTTAAAAATTAGCGTTAGACATTTGAAAAATATAACTAAATATTGAAAGTTAACTTTTCCAATATTTAAGTATAAAAGTTGGTGTTTGAATTTTTCTTTAATATTAACCATATATCTATAATTATTTACTATTATACAAGTTAGTATTTTATACAAAATTAATTAAAATATACAAATAATTATATTTTTTTTAATTTTTAATATAAATACACGTTTGAATGTTAAATTACTAAATATTTTATATTTATTGATTGCTCATAGTTGAATGTTGACCGCTGATCATTCATCACTCATTATTGATCACCAATCACTTATCGTTGATTGCTACAACTAAAGCAAATTATATCTAGCAATTGCATTCATAAAATAACTAATAAAGATATATTGTTAATAATTTATATATTAAATTAAATAATTAAATTTAAAATATTATAAAATAATATATATTTTCATATATGTTCGTAAAATATCATTTTAAAACTTAGAATATTATAATTATTAATTTATATTTATAAATTTTTAATAATTATTTCTTATTAATGTTAATTGGTGTATGTCAATATATTTTTAGTAATTAAAATATTATACATATAAGTTTTTATCAAAAATATATATAATAATTTAAAAGAAATTATTTATTTTTTAACAAAACTTTATACAATGCACAACTTAAGGAAGTGTTTGTTAATCACAAAGCAAAACAAGCTAGATCTAGTGACTTTTCACTTTCTAAACGCTAATGTTCTCAAGAAAAAAATATCTACGGCAATGAAAAGAAATAAAACTTATGTTCAGTTTGCAAAGAGTACATTAAGCATATGTAATATAGGACGACCAAATATAAAACTCTTGATAAATCGCATATCGAAAAGTGAAATTCTAAAATTTAATATTATAATCACATGAAATTCAAAATGACAAATTTCCCACAACTCTCTCTATGCTGGAAGTTTCGCCATGGCAATAGCAAAATAAGCCATATTTGTACTTTGTCTAGCAGAGTAAATTTTTACTTCTTTTTTTTTATTATTTTTTTTCTCTTCTTATTAGGACCACAAAATATATTCAAGAAATTCTTTATCTCAATTAATGTTTTTAAAAACTGAACTAAACTAGTCAGTCCAACTAGTTAAATCAATAATTAATTTGATTAGTTTCAAATTGATTTTTCAATATTATTTTTATTGTTGAATGCATTTTAATAATTTTCTGATTTTTAAAATTTATTTTTAATAATATTTTAAAATTATATTTATTATTAAATTAATTAAATTAAATTAAAAATTAATCAATTAATTAATTAATTAATTGACCGGTTGGGTTTTAAAAGACTATTTGTCTATGATACAACAACCATGCATGGCGAGGAGAATTGTGTTAACGTGTAGATTCATATACACCACACGCTTACATAGGTCCTATAGTTGCATGGTATAACTCTTTTGTGATGCAGGGCTGTAGACAAAAATTTTTCAACAAATATAATATTTATATATTTTATTAATTTTTGTTTACATTATTGGTAGAGTTCAATAAAAAGGAGTGACAATTAGGAGTTAGTAGTATGTCAATTTAAAATCATCTGAGATTTTAGATGCATATAAATTTATGGAGGAAAGCATTTTCGTGTTTTTTAAATATTTCTCTCCAAAAAACTCACTGAAATAAATACGAAACGTTTCAACCTCGTTTCGTGCTATACCTATAATAGATAACATGACCATTCCAAATTATTCAATGAGAATTTAATTTTCACTTGGTAATTAAGGAACTCCAATTCGATCTCTTGCCTACCATATTTAAAAGGCTTGGCAACCATTTTATGATGAAAAAAAATATATATATTTGAATATAAACATAATAAATTATGGCAATAATAAAAAAAATTAAAAAGAGATCTCATTTTTCAATAAAAATATTATTTTAAATAGCAAATGATATATATCACTGTTTATGGCTAGAGTTTAGATCATAGTGGTAAAGATTGTTAGTATCGTTCTGAGTTTTTATTATAATAAAAGATTAATACTATAAAAAAAGTGAGTTTAAAAGATAGAATTTTTTTAAAAAAAAACAGAGTAAATAACTATGAAAATTAAAATAATATATCTAATTTTACTTTTAATTATTTCTCCCAAGTAAGAATAAATTTTTCTTTACCATTAATTTAAAAAGAACACTCTTATTTAAAATAGATTAAAAAATAAGTTCTTTACTTGTTATAATTTTAAATGTAATTTCATAAATCAAAATAGTTTAAGGACTCAATTTATATGTTTATATAACTTTCTGCTATTATTATTCACAACTTTATTAAAAAAAAAAAAAAAAAGCTCTGCAACATAAATTCATGAAATTGAGGAGTTTAATACTCAAAATAAATAAAATTTAAAAGGTATCTTTTTTTTTTACCAATTAGTTTTACTGTGACTTACCTGGTTTGGTATCGTTATATTACATAAAAAATTTGTTAATCATTTGTGATAATTTTATTAAAATAAAAATTATTTAAAATAATAAACAGTTATATATATTAATGAAATTAATATCTAAATATTTTAAAATTGTATTAAAATCAGTAATATAATCGCGTTGGTGCAGAACGGGGCGACAAACCCAAAAAAGAAGAGCAAACAGATACATACACGGCAACTATGCCAAAACGAGACCCATGTACTATCGTCATGATCACTTTCATAAAACCGGCCGGAGGCACAGGGAGATTATCAACTTCTACATCCAAATTGAGAGCGAAGTTAGTGAGCCAGTCAGCGCCGAAGTTCGCTTTCCCCATAAAGTTTAAGCAACTTTTATAAAGGATGTCTAATGGTGTTAATACCTTTTATAAAAGTGTGACACCCTTTACAAAAGGGTGTCTATTAATTTTAGCTAGGAATAATCGAGTTGAGCTGAGTTAAATTCTGTCAATATTGAATTCAAATTTGACTTTAAAACTCTAACTTGATTGAGTATTTAATAGACACAATAAATCAAATTACAATAACATATGTAAATATTCAAATACTCACACTCGACTAGAGTAAATTTATTTATTTATATAATTTTTTTATGAATTCTATAAATTAAAATTTTAGTTCAAATAAATTCGATTAAATTCAAATAAACTCGATTAGACTTATAATTAAATTTGATTGGATAATATTATAAATATACGTAAACTTAATTAAACTCGTGAACTTTTCGAATCGAGTATTTTGATATTTACTTTAGTAGTTAAAGCTCGAGCTCAGTTTAATTAATCTTGAATCGATCATTTTTCAAGTTAACCTCAAGTAGTTTGTAAGTTATCTCAGTTCAATTTAACAACTTTTACAAAAAAAAAAGTGTCTATTAGACTTAACACTTACAAAAGGCTGTATTTATAGGACTTAAGTTGTATCTATTAGACTTCAACACTTTTTATAAAAGAGTGTATTTGTTGATTCGAATTTGACAACTATTAAAATAAAATTACAATATTTTACTATTACTTAATTATAAATTTTAGAATAATAAAATTAAAACATTAATAGAACTTTATACAAGCGCATATATCAAATATTATTATATATATATATATATATATATATATATATATCATAATAAATCGAATTTTATTTAAATTTTCTTTCAAATTTTTCTCTAAATCAATTAAATAAATTTCATTTAATCTTATAATTTATTATAAGATTTCATCTTTTTCTAAAGTGAGATTTAAAAATCAACTCTTATTGAACATAAACTATTACAACAGTTCCTCGCTCTTAGTTGCTTGCCGTAAAAGAGTCTTTCTCCTTTCCTTTATCACCCTTGTGCTACAAATGTCTTTACATGGCAATAGGAGAGAAGGAACTTCGATTGGAATGAGTCTCACCCCTATCTGCAAACAATTTGTGTGCTGTTACTATACAGCTTATACCCCACAGGGCACAACAACCAGCCCTACAAGCAAAAATTTAAACATGCAAATGGGCAGTCAACCATTTGTGTATCTCTTGCGTACTGTGTCGACTAACAGATCAATTTGAATGAAATCATGAAATGTGCTTCAGAGTCCATCCAGATGCTTCTCATGGAAACGAAACTCACTACAAAGAAATTTTATTGATTATGACAAAAACTTTTGTAATGAAATTAGTATTGTCATAATATATAGTTTTATTGTGATAAAATTGAAATCTATCACAATTTTCGTAAAAATTAATTAACTTATGACAAAATGAAAATTTGACAAATATTTTTATTATAACAAATGGACATAAAGGAAATATAATAACAATTTTTTCATCACAATATTTTATCATAATTATAGCGCCAATTTTTTAGCGCTATAAAATTATAAATAATGAGAAAAGCATTTTGTTAGAATAGTCATTTCGTCACTATATTTAATTAGTTGATAAATTAGTACAAAATTATTTTGTTATAATAAATAATTATTTATTATGACAAAATATTTGGTTACAATATAGAAAGACATCAAATTTTAATGTAAAACATATTTTCATTAAAATTTTGAAACTAAATAAAAATTAATGATAAAATAATTTTGGTATAATAATACTTTTGTCACTATATTTAATTATTAAGATATTATTACAAAATTATTTTATCACAATAAATAATTTTTATTCTAAAATAACTTGTCATAATAAATGAAAAAAATATATACATAGTCAAATTTTGATATATCAATTTTATTTTTTTATAACATTCAATATTAAAATCAAACCACAAATTAAGTATATAAAATTACTTTTCATTAATATAAAAATTTGTACATTATTAGAAATGCTAAATAATATAAAATATATCTAATAAATTTGTGATACTAAATTAAAATTTTCTAATAAATAAATAAATTATTGATATTTTTACTGTTTGAAGGTAATATTTTGAATTTTTATTATACTTTAAATTATAAATTGATAAATATTATATTTTATCTCTGAATTTATAATCGAATAAAATAACTTAATATTTTATATTTTGTATTACTTCTTTTTTTAATAATTTTATTTTGAAATAACGATTGATCATGTGAGAGTTAACGAGCACACTAAATATTACAATTTGATGCAATTAAATGATTTAAAGTCTCAATTACGATAATCAATTGGTATTCAAAAAAATACGAGTAACTATACTTCAAAACTCTGTAGTTAAACTTGCTAACTATACAAAAATTCAAAGATGAACGACCATTGTGAAGCGCCTTAATCTATACTCTTCACCATCAGAGTAAATTAATAGTTAAAACCGTATCAACTGCCAATATATGCAGAGTTATGAGATCAAATCATAAATTAGAATATGTAATAAGATATATTATGTTAAAATAGTTATGAATTTTATGATAAATTTATTTATTATTAAAAAATTTTATGATTATAAATATATTTTATTGTAATAAATATATGTTACAAAAGTTATATACTATTATGACAATGTAAGATATATTATGTTAAAATGATAATGAATTTTATGATAAATTTATTTAATTATAAAAAGAATTTTATCACTATAAATATATTTTATTATATTAAATATATTTATCATAAAAAACATAAATTATTGTAATAAAATATGAATTCATATATATATATATATGATTATTTCGATGAATATAATGATAAATTGATTTTTTTATAATATATTTATAATGATAAATTTAAGGCGTACGGTGATAAATTATTGGGTAAGAAAACAATAAATTTCTTGTAATGTCCTTGTCGATGACAAACTTAGGTGGGCCACGAAAGTAGACAAGAGAACACCTAACCTAATCCGGTTCATGACAAATTGTCATTGTTTTATTGCCAATAACATGTGGTGTCACTGTACGTTGATTCACTCGATCAATACGTGTCAGAGTTCAAAAATGGGTAGAGAGAAGTCGAATACTATGAGCTCATAAATTATATATATACCTTTCTTTTGAAAATAAGATTGACGATAACAAAATAAAATGTTTGATTCTTGCAGAAATTTTAGTATGATCTCTATTCATACGCAGGATTATGGATCATTTAATCATAATCTGTCATACATGTGCTGTGTAGTTTTTATTCTTTAGTGACAGTCTTTTAATTTTAAAAAATAACTTCCATTAATCAAATATGCAAAATATTTTAAAGCAAATGAAGAAGAATATATGGAATAAAAATTTAATTGAGATATAGTGTTATTATCAAAATGTATAAATTAAGTTTATATTAACAATTTATTCGTTTATAATATACTTTTTAAAAAATATATATAATAAAGCCATTCTTGAATTAGTTCATAATCTAAAAATCTTTTTTATAGTTGAAGTGCTAATCTCAAGAATTAAATCGAAAAAGTTGAGAAATGATTTAGTTGTCTTAACTACTTCAACTAACTTTTGGATTAGTTTGTAACACTTCATACTACTACATCAATTCATATCTGTAGCTATGGAATAAATAATTACTAAAAATGTATTTAATTGTAGCTAATTGCTTTAACCACAAAAATATTTATCATAACTTAGCGTTGGGCTAATTGCTTTAACCACAAAAATATTTGATCAAATGTAGCAAGAGAGTCAAAAACGTTTTGCCATGAAATAACAAACTTGTAGCAAAAGATTTAATATTTAAGCTATATAAATGAACCCGTATAGCATGTTACTATGCCCATAAAATATAGCAATGGCAATTAGTATTGAATTTCCTCAGATGAAAATGTTGAACAAGCAAAATATTCTTGAATATTTATCAATTTAATTTACAATATAAATGAAATAAACCAATAACGTAATTAGAGGTACAAAGCACTTCTAATGATGGAATATTTTACACAATTACTTCTTTGTTCTATCCAATATTTTCTAAATACATTATAAATAATAGTTAGCTTCGATTTAAAATCTAACTTATGATCTCATAATTTTAAAAAAGACTTTAGTATCATCCATCCAAAAACCCTTTGATTGAATCGCATTCATTATTCATTGCTTTCGCATGTGAGTCTTTACAATTAGATCATGTCAAAGCTCAAGCCATATCATAAAACTTGGGTTCCCATAAATAAAATTTTCCTTTTTTAACTTTTAAATTTACGGATTATCACCAAATTCAAAGATTGAAAAACCTAGTGTAGCGCATCAAAAAAAAAAAAAATGAAAAAGAAAAAAGACTGAATAACCCAAAATATGCAGGTGAGCTGATCCACACTCTTGACTTTTGCCCTGCTAGCTAATCTTTGAGATCTCCACGTAACGTTGAAAAAATCATTTCCATCAGGGACTATTATTTCTCTCTTTTTCTTTGGGGAGCACCGTATTTCATACTGTCACGTTGCAAATTGGAAATTGAAAAATGTCGATCCCTTTCCTGACCCATATATGTCCAAATAATAATAAGGACAAAACCCAAAAAGATTGAAAATTCTCATGCTGTTAGGGATGTATAGAATTTGGACAGGCAATTCCAACTAAACCACGTAACTCATTATCTCTCCATCAGAAGAACTGTGTTTGCTGAGGCAATCAAACAAAAGAAGGCTGAGTTACAAATTAGTAACACCGCAGCAACAAAAGTTTATGTCACTACATGATCGGCTCCTATGGTATCCCAGTTGGCAATAATCCATATACGTATAAATTAAGGACCCATTTGAGTCAAGTTGGATGTCAAGTCTAGCTGGCTGTTTTTTGTCCTTTACTATCCTTCTATTGTTGACTTGGTTGAGATTAAAGAGAAAAGTTCTCCCCTAATCAGTAGCTAATTACTAGCCATGTTTCTTATTCCTTTACCGCCTTTCCTACTTAGAAAATTGTGTACTAAAATCATTACTATGATAGATAATGGCATTTTTATTTTTCGTTTTAATTTCTACGGTGAAATAACACATTGATCGAGAATTTTAGATACAGTGGAAATAAATAATTGTCGACCAAAAAGTAAATGAATAATTGTCAACAATAGCACTTTAGTGAGTTGCAAGTTCTTTAACATTTTAGATACTGTCAAAGTAAATAATTATCAATCATGGCATTTTGGTGAGTTTACATTCTTTTAAAATATTAAAGATTCTTTTCTATTTTCCTACATAAATACAGAATTTTAAATATTTTTATAATTTTTTATACAAAATAAATACAGCACCTTAAATTAAAATTTACAAACGTGATTATTCGTAGTCGTTTAATGTGCAATCAATTTTGTGAAACTGCTTCACCAATTAAAATGTCTAAAGTTCAACGGATGTGTCCTCTGTTCCTATAAGCGTTTAATATACACAAATTTTAACTATTTATATTAAGTGATTTATTTACCAATCAAAGATTTAGAAATCATTCGTTGGAAACTAATTTATGAGTGAACGTATAAGACTCCATATATACCTTTAGCAATTTCTTCTTTTACAAAGAAATTTTTTTATTTTAAAATCCATTTTCCGCACATTAAAATTGTTTCTAAACTCAATAGTTAATCTTATCCCAATCGACAACCTTCACCATATAACGCAAACATCCTGATTGTCATGCATATATATGTCACCTTTATGTTTTAAAAATAAGTAACACACTTCTACATTATTTAGGAAAAGTGTTCTAAATCAGGATAAGGACAACAAGCGAAATTGCTCTTTTCCTATTCTTATTTATTTAATATTAAATATAGAATGTAATAACTTTCTTCTTTTTCAGTAACTATGGATTAAATAAATATTAAACTCGTTTTTTTTAAGATTGTGATGAGATGGTAAATTTTTAATTCCAATCGAAGTCCAATTAAGAACAAAAAAATTCAAATGAAAAGAAAATGCACCTTTTTTATTCCTATAAAAAGGTTAATTACACAAGTTTCAGCCCCTATATAGCTTCTTTTGATATTCCTAAAACAAAAGGGATAAATAAAAGTTTGGTCAATAGAAAAATATATTTGTGGAAAGGGATGAAACGAGGTTCTGTGTCTCATTATACCTATTAACTAAACAAGGCATAGCAATAGCCCAATGGAATGAATAAATATAAATTAGATACATCTATCAATAGCTAGGAAATTGACGAAAACCATATCAATAATTAGCTTGTTTTATGGCCACAATGTGAGAACTCCATGTGCCAATGCTCAACTGTGAGTTCATAACCAATTAAAGTAAACTGAATAACTTGTCAATGGGTTGGCTAATCAGTACCCAGTGGTCAAAGGAAACTACATACCTCCAAATCTAATAAATTAATAATTGAACAGTTAAAAGCTTATTCAATTGGAATTTAAGTCATTCCTTTATTATTATTATTATTATTACTGGATTAGCTTACACACAGTAAGGAAAATCTCTTCCTCTCACCCCAACCCAATCAACAAGAATCAAATTTTTAACTTTCTAAAAGAGATATCAAAGTTTTTCTTCTAGGATATATTCCCATGGAAGTTGAAAGTTAAAATCTTAAACTCTTTCCATTGTTTTAAAAATAATTAAATGTAATTACCTATCTCATTTTTCATACATCTAAACAAAGTAGAAGTTTGAAATGTGTTGATAAGGTATTTGAGGTCAACACTTTATACATTGTTATATTACAATGTCGTAATTAGTATAATTTTAAAATATTTAAATAATTAATTCATCAATGTATATAATGATAATTATCTATCATTTTAAATTATCTAAGACAATGATAAAAATTATTAAAAGTAATTAATAAATTATACACATAATTTGAAATTTTTAAATAATAATGATATATACATCATTATTATAGAATTCACCTTAAACTTAATATACATATATATTCAATTTAATTTACAAAACCCGACTCCCTCAAATAGGTACTTCAGCTAAGCATGAAAAAAATATATATATTTGCATACTTTCCACAAAGGGAAACATAAATACAGAAATATTTTCGAACCCAATAATTTCTCTTTTTTTTAACCACTTAAATTCTAACCAAAGAAAGTGCTTTATCAAGGTACTTGGCCTTCAATCCAACATACTCAGCCACCGACACAGATCGGTAAAGAGGAAACCGTGCAGACCCCAAACCAGAAGGAAAGACATGGAAATCAGCAGGCGGGCTGTAGAAGAAAGCCAAAGATAGGCGTTGTTTAGGTTCTTTCATGACCACACGATGAACAACATTAGGGAACTTGGCATTTGATATGATATGCAATAGATCACCAACGTTAACTACAAGTGCACAACTTATAGGCTGCACTAAAACCCATCCTACTCCTTCTTTGAATACTTGCAGTCCGCTTATGGTGCTCTGGCGCAGGATGGTCAAAAGGGAAGTGTCCGTATGAGGGGCTAGTCCCATGGCTCGATCAGGGTCTGGACAGAGTGGATACGAGTTGAGCTGTAGAGCTGTGCTGGGTCGTGCGGAGGAATCAATAACCCATGTGTTATCTTGTTCAGATATGTCTAAGTACTTGAAAATTAGACGCATTATGGTTTTGGCTAGCCCTTCCATTTTCTTCTGGTAATCTTCCATTACGTCACTGTTTACATGGACATTGACGAAAACATAACTAATTAGGAGCTTTAATTAATGACGAAAACATAACTAATTACGAGCTTTAATTATTTCATTAATATACTAAGATTTTTTTTTTTTTAAAAAAAAAGCATTCTTGGTTTGCAGCACACAATGGTCCAGTTGTTTAGCTCTTAGAAAACAAATAAAAAATAATAATGAATTAGACTCCTACTCAACTTGTATACACTATATATATTTATTTGTTTGTTTAAAGGGTTACATATGTGCCTCTTACGCTGGGAAGCAAACCTAGCTAGAATTATTTCAAGTTCTATCATATATTGTGTTAGATAATATATATAGTTTAAGTTATATATTGGAAAGATTCCTAAAGTAACATTTCCAGTTTGAATGTGGGACAAGATATACGAATGCCTAAGCACCATAAATGTAGTATATATACTTTTTACCTTTAGAAATCAAATTTCCTTTTTCTTTTAAAAGGAACCACTAATTAAGAGATCGGCAAGTTAATTGTTCCAAATAGAATGACTAATAATGAATACCCTAACCTTCTAATATATTATATTTATATGTCTATCCAACAAGCGACATAAGAAATGCTACAAAAGAAATTCTTACTACCGATTATGTAAAAGATTTTATCAACAATAAGCCAAAGTCACCAAAAGTTTAACATCAGAAATACGTTTGGCTATCTTCATCTGTTACACTTTAGCTAAGTTTGTTATATATGTTTACTCCATTAAACTTGTAATCCTATATTAAAGTGTAATACATGAACATAATCAAACTTATTGTTAACAGACAGGTCAAAGTCCCAAAAGTTTTAAATTTGAAGTACAGCTCATAAGTTTGATTATCTTCATCTGTTACGCTTTAGCTTTCTGTTTAATTGATATGAGATGTACACACTCTAACATTCACTAATTGCTTATAATTAAATAATTATAATAAGGGTTTTTTTACGGTACAAAATTAAGAATAATATATATGTGTGTGGTTTAGCTTCAACTATTAAGATTTTTCTTAATTTCTTTTTGGTTTTTTTGGGTTACAAAGAGGCCTCAAACTACTGCGATAACATCGCGTCAAAGCTACGTGTATGCTATCTGGAAGATCTTCAAAGAAATGGGTTCCAACAGACAGACTGATCCCAAAATTAGCTAACTAATCTGTCGCGATTTTTTCTTAGTTTTAACTCATCAAATATAATCCTACTAAATTCCCTCATAAAAAAATTATAATCCTACTAAAAACTTTCGTCAATTAATTACCTAACAAGCTCTAATTACTAGAAATGTGCAGGGTGCAAAACGAAGCTGCTTTTGAATGCATAAACTCTGTACGTGCATGGAAGTGCATGCAGGATCATGATCGACTTACCAAAACCGATGATAGTCATAAGGCCATAGTTCCCTAGCATGATCAATAGGAGAACCAATGATAGTGAACCCTTCATGCCACATATACTTGTTGAAGAACGGCGATATTCGGGCAACGCCATACCCGGTGACTCCAATGGGGGACCTTAAGGCCTTCAACTTTTGTCTAGCCGGAAGAGAGAAAAGCCGTTGAGCCTCCGACTCAACTTCATCAATTTGCTTCGCCGGAATGCCATGGTTTACAACTTGGAAAACACCCCAGGTCTCACATGCATGCCCTATTAGCTTCACTCTATCTTGGGGATCATTAAGGTCAATGGTCGGTATTGAAAACCGATCATTGGACTCAAAGTCGTGGCCGGAATCAGGCCAAATGTGGGAATCAGGTACTGTTCCTGTGGAATTGAAGTCTAGAGGGACGATTTGGTGGGGTTGGAGAGGATGGTCTGCATAGGCATCAGAGAGAGTAGTACTCATCATGGTATAGTATGGACAAAAGATACAGCAAAATGAAAAATATGTAGGATAATAGGAATAATAATGAAAGAAAACTTTAGGGTTTTCTTGGTGCATGACTTTATGCCTTATATGTAAGTGATTTCTGCTTTTCTATTTTTTTAATAAATAGTCCAAACAAAGTTTATCCATATGAACCAAATGAATTATAATATTATTTTTAAATTTAATAATTGATAAACAAATTAGTTTAGGGTTAAAAGATTAGGGTGGTTTTGGACTAAGTCGTGTCTGCTAGTGAATTTTGGACGGATCTATCTATGGAGGCAGGGATTGGGTATTTAATGAGACAAAGCAAGAAACAAACAAGAGAGAAAGTTGTGGCATCTGAAGGACAAGAAACAGTTTCTTTGTTTGGATGATAAGGATGGGACCCTTTTCTTTCTGTCTTTTTGCTTTTATAGAGACAATGGACATCAACTTTGTCCACAAGCAGGAAATTTTTGAATACCATATATCAATGGCGTGATCCGCACCACTTGGGGCATGTAATATCCATACATCTGGGATTCAACCATCACACACGGGTTCAAGAGACCTTAGGTTTTCAATTATTTTTTTTTCAATAAAATAGTATCGCGGACTAATTTATTTTTAGCGTTATTCGTTCTAATTTTTTTATGCATTCTTTATTAATTGTCTGACCTAAAATTCGAATCATTATAAACACGATAATATTTTTTTTTTCTTTTTTTTGGAGTATGATTTCATGACCTCTGTATCCAATAAGGCCCTTCCCATATCATCCACTGGGAAAATTTCATCATTCACTTATTTCGCTGTCCTAAAAATGAATCTATTTCAAAAAGATTGTTCACTTTTTTTTTTGAAATATCTCAAAATGTATATTTATTTTTATTAAATTAAAAATATTTATACTCAATCTGTTTAATTTATCATAATTAATTATTAAATTAAATATTTATTTTCTTATTAAATATAATTAAATATACTAATAAAAATATACTATAAATTGTGAATTGATAAATATTAAATATAATTTTTAAATAATATAAGAAATGGAAGTGACAACTTTTTTTGAAATAGAGAGAGTATCTTTTTTTCTTTCTATTCTAATATTTTGAAAATCCACCTATTAATCGGTTGGACTGATAAAATTTAAAATTAAATTAGTTATTATTTTAATTCGATTCAGATTGATTTTCAATATTGTTTTTACATTTTTAGTTATTATAAATATATTTATATATTTTAAAATTTTTGAGATTATTTTAATAATATTTTTAAATTTTATTTATTATTAAATTAATTGAATCAAATCAATCAAACTAAAAACTAATTAATTGACTAGTTTGATTTTAAAAACATTGTTGGTTTTCACTTTCTTCCTTTTGTCCTTTTAATTTAATTTATTATCTTTCAAGCTAAGGTTGGAATTAAATATAAAATTTGTAATAATAAAAAACCCGCACTAAAAAACCAACAATCATATCTAACCTCTAATATTCTATTTGTTTTATTGGCAAAATTAATGATGCCCCATGTATTAAGTTCGTTGTTTTCATAGGTCCATTAGGCCTACAACTTCTGTATTATATGATGTTTAGAAGTTAAATTTTTAAAAATACGTACATATCTAATCTTTTTTGTTGCTCTCATTCGCGCAATGATGGGTGAAATTATTTAGAATATTATGTTAATAAAAAAAGCCATCATATGCTTTCGAAATAATTAATTGAACTTTCTTTCTCGTTATTCATTTGGGCATATATAAACACATAATACCTTTGTCCCTCTGTAGAATTGAGGATATAGAAGAAAAATATGAAGTGCACCTTAGTTTAATTTTTGTATAATAAATGCTGATGTAGAGTGGCAATTCTTTATTCGATTAAAGATTTGGATTCTAATTTGATCAGAAAATTTCAGCTTAATTAAATTTAAAATTAAAATAAATTTAAATTTTATAACATGAAATTGATATGATTCAAAATTGATTTGATATGAAATTTGTTTTTTCCAATTTATGAATTAATTTGATCTTAATTGATCTACGGATCAATTTAGTTCACTTCATTTAAATTATTAAAATATTTAAATGTTGTGTAAAAATAAAAATAATATTTTATTTATTTTAAATATATAATATTAGCATTACTTACTAATTTTATAATATTTGCATTTTTTTACGTCAGTTTAATCAATTTTCTATAACTATATTAAGCAAAAAAATATATTCGAAAGCGCACCTATAATTTTCTTCATTAAATTACTAATTCACAATCAAATATTTATTTTACAACATAAAATTAGAAATTTAAAATTAGATATCCTCAATCTTGTGAAAATTTTATGTTAGTTAATTTAATTTTTAATTTTAGAAATAATTTTAATATTATTAAATTAAAATTTATTAATATCTTAAAATGATTTCGAAGTATTTAAACTTTCATAGTAATTACATGCAAATGCAATATTCTATTAGCCGACCACCAACCTTGTATGGCAAATGACAGTTTGGTAAAGTGGGAAAAGCTTTTGGCAAGACCAAAATAATAAGTCTCCATTTTGAGCAAATTTCTTTTGTAAAGGGGAAGCAAAGGTATACCAATTCCACCATTAATTTGCAGATGTGCTAAGATCCAATAAGTCCTTTACAAATTATTCAGTCTTGACCATTTGTCTGCACGGAAAAATATAACAATCATTTTCACAAAAGGAGTAATTTGCGGCAATTCAAGTTGAAGAAGTTCCCTTTTTTCTCCTTTCATTTTAATTTTTAGATAAATGAATTAAAGCAAAGGATTAATATTGATACTTTTTGAAGTTCTTATATATGTGTTATTTCATGAATATTTTAAACATACTAAGAAAAAAATTGGTGTTCATGTGCCCAATCATTTTAAAATTATGAAATTATAAGTTTAAATCATAATCAGAATTTAATTAATTAGAAATAAGGAGGATAATCATCTAATAACAAGCTACCCAGTATAAATTATCCAGGTTTTTATATATTAAAAAAAAAAAAAAAGTACTTAAAGCCTAATAACTTTATTGTTTTGCTCTAAAACCAAAATACATGATGCAGCATTTACCACTAAACAAAGTTAAAAGATAAAAAAGATTGAATTTTTTTTTTTCATTTTGTTTATGAAATGGAATAAATCAATGTTATTTTGGTTGAGCTACGCAAAGAAAAAAAAAAAACAAAAATGTTTTACTCAAGACTGAAAGGAAGATGAGGCAAGAGGGTGTACAAAATGTTATATGTAGTTTAGATAATATTGTGATATGTAGTTTATATATATATATATATATATATATATATATATATATATATAATATCGGAAGAGCGTCGTGTAGGGAAAGA
>CATIWR010082635.1:0-12210 GCA_949677035.1 Omphalea diandra
ATCTCCAAACGACTTGACTTAACTAGAGTTGTGCCTTTATGATAGTTCTCTAGAGTCTTCCAAATGGCATTAGCTGTTTGACAGTGTTGCACTCTTATAATCTCTTCTCTAGGGAGTGAGCTTAGAAAAATGGTAATCACACTCTTGTTCTTGCTATTTGATTTTCAGTATGCTTCAACCCATTTGTCCCTTAGGATTAATTTTTTTATTACCATCCACAACCCTGGTAGGTGGCTTCCATTCCTTGATGACCACATTCCAAAGGTCCACCACATCTATGTCAAGATAGATCTCCATCCTATACTTCCAATGAGTATAGTCTGTTCCATTAAAGTATGGCTTGAGTTGTGAGTGGATTCCCTCTTGTGCCATGATCTTTGTTCACCCAATGAAGGCTTGATTGTGAAGTGAGGCTTTGATACCACTTGTTGGCCTTAGGCACTAAGAAGGGGGGGAGAGGGTTGAATTGGTGTATTAAAAATTAAAATTGAAAAGAGAGAAGAGAAATGAGATGAGAGGAAACACAAGATTTATAGTGGTTCGGGTATAATCGACCCTATGTCTACTCTCCAATTCTTCGATATTAGGTATTCCACTATCTTTCAAAGGTGTTTTCAAGCTTACACCAAACTTTTACACTTGTGTTTTAAAGGCTTACACCAAACTTTTACACTTGTGTTTTAAAGGCTCACACAACAATCTAAACACTTGTGTTTTTAGGCTTACACAACAACCTTTACAACTTGTGTTTTAACAGGCTCACACAACAACCTCTATTAGTATTTTAACAAGCTCACACTATAACCTATTACAAATTGGTGTTTATGCTCACACCCAATAATGACTTAAAGAGTAACAAAAAATAAGTAGCAAAATTGTAAGAGTTTGAGTACAAAATTATTAATTCTCTTGCATTTACATCTATTTGATGAGGTATTTATAGCCTCTACCCACCAAAGAGACGTTGTAATAAAACTGGTACAAAATCATCAAAGTATGTTAGACAGATTTTTGCATTAAATGCTTGACAGTCGTTTCGCGGTCGCTACTACTTATTCACGGTCGTAAATTCCAAATGCCATAAGGAAAACCTCGTTTGTGTCTAATGGCTAGTATATGTGGCAACTTTTGATTAGTGCACCTGGAAAATATAGTCGTTGCTTTTCACCTGCTCTCAAAAGTAGCGGTAGCGATTTATCTTGTACAGGACTCAACTCTAGACGCGAATTCCTCTGCCAAAAGTGTTCATCTTCTTTTATTGGGTTCGCAGTCGCTACCAATAAGTTCCCATCATGGTTTTTAACTTCCAACGGTTACCTGGGACATTTGTCAAGTTGTGATTGTGGACTTGTTTGCATCTTTAGTTACTTCAAAATTTATGGTCGTGACTGAGGTAAGCTTTACACCGCGAATTTGTCTGTCACTCTTGAAGTTCTTCCTTTGAATGAGTCGCGGCCAAGAATGACTCCGCAATTTTATTTGTCTGATCTTCTAACAAGTCTTCTAATGGATCGTCATCGCAAATTTTAGATTGCAGTCATGATTTAGAAGTTACTTGACATACTTTGAAGATTAAGATTTTTATCCAACTTTTAACTTAAAGACTTTCACAAAAATGACAAAACAACACTAAATAGAAACATTAAAAATGATCAATCCCGTTTGTCAAGATCAAAAGAGGCCCAAGACTTAAGGTTAACTACTCTAGTCGAACAGGTATAATAGTCTATCTTAGTACAACAAGATGGATAATGGTAATAACCATAAGTTTGAAATGGTTAGATTTAACTAGGTTACTAAAATGGTATTGAACCTATGACATTAGATGGAATAAGTTAGTACATATGATGCCAATATCTCATAGTTATCTAAGAGTTACATAAGATACAATTGGTAAAGTGCTACCTACCTAAATAAATTGTAATGGATAAGTTAAAGCTTACTTAGAATTAAGTGAAACATGGTTCTTAGCCTACCAAAATTTTAATTATTAAAAAAAATAAATTTGAAGGTTAAAGATTTGATAAAATTTAGGGGGAGTTAATATTTAATAAAATACTAAGTGTACTCTATATATCTTTATTGTAGATTATGACTTCAAACAACACCTTTAATTTGTCACTATGATCGATCCTTAAAAGGATAAATTGAACAAGACTAACTTCCTTGTCTAGTATAAAAACTTAAGAATTATTCTCAAGCAAGAAAGGAAGGAATGTGTCTGAGATCAACCTATCCTTGTAGCGCCTGCTGTTAACGCTCATATATCTCAAAGGATTACTAACACTAAGTATCTAAATGACTTAGTATATGTCACATAGCTCATGCTTGCTAACATGGAACTAGAGCTTTAGAAGTAATTAATGGAAATAGAGGCTTATAATATGGTGGGTCATCTTAAGGAAATGTTCTAAGATAAAGCTTAAATTGAAAGGTTCAACACCATCAAGGCTCTACTATTGTACAAGTTAGCAGCTGGTAACTCAATCAGTCTTCATGTTCTAAAGAAGATGGGTCATCTTGAACACTTATAAAAACTTAGTCTTGTCATTAGCCAAGAATTGGCTGCTAAAATCATTCTACAGTCCTTGTATAATGCATATGATCGTTTATCATGAACTATAACGTGCATAATATGAAGAAAACTATTTCTAACTTGCATGGGATGCTTAAAATTGTTGAACATAACATCAAGAACAACACCAAAGATGTTCTAATGTTTAATAAATGCAAGGGTATGAAAAGAAGGGAAAGGGAAACAAGAAGGCTGCAAAGGACTTAAAAAGGCCTAAGCCTAATCCTACACCTAAACCTCTGAAAGAGGAACATGTCATTTCTACAATGAACTAAGCCATTAAAAAAGAAAGTATTAGCTCTATATGGATGATCTAAAAAAAAGGGACATTCAAGTTATTACTCTAATTATTCATATTATAGATATCAATATATGTACTTCTGAATCTAGTTCATGGGTATTAGTTAATAGACATGGATCTCACATTTGTAAAAATATGTAGGGTCAAAAAGGGGCAGATCTTTAGACAAAGGTGATGTGAACTTATGAGTTATGAATGGAGCAAGAGTTGTTGTTGTAGCGTAAGACCCTATGAGTTAGCTTAGCCTAGTGGACTTGTTTTAATATTGAATAATTGTTATTGCGTAACTGTTTTGAGTAGGAACATTATTTCTTATTCTTATTTAGATATGAAAGGTTTTGAATTTATTACTAAGAATAATAAATGCTTCATTTCTTATGATGATGTACTTTATGATTACAATCATCTTTCGAATGGTCTTTATGTCGTAAATCTTAAAAACAATAATGTTGAGTCCTTTTATAATATTGATATCAAGAAGCATAAATCTAATAATTCAATTTTGATTATCTCTGGCATTATCGTCTGGACCATATAAATAACAAATGCATATCAAAGCTCCAACAACATGGACTTTTAATTCATTTAATTCTGAATCATTTGAAATATATGAATCTTGTTTATTGGGCAAAATGACCAAGAACCCTTTCACAAGGCACAGTGAAAGGGCCAATGATATGTTGGGCCTAGTACATATTGATGTATGTGGACCATTAAGTTCAAATGCTAGAGGAGGCTTTTATACTAAGTAGGTTATATCTATCTTATGAAACATAAATATAAATCCTTTAAATTATCAAAATTTTGAAAATGGAGTATAAAATCAACTTGGTAAGAATATTAAAACATTTCATTCAAATTAAGGTGTTAAATATTTAAGCTAAGAATTTACTAATCATTTTAAAGATTATGGGATAGTCTCATAATTAACTTGACCAAGAACACCAGAGTGGAATGGTGTATCTGAATGGAGAAATTAAACCTTATTAGATATGGTTCGATTTATGATGAGTCAGATAGATCTTTTAATCTCCTTTTCAGGGTATGCCTTGGAAACTACTATGTTCATACTAACTAGAGTTCTAATGAAGGCCATTGAAAAGACACTATACGAGATATGGACTGAAAAATCTCCTAGTTTATCAAATTTAGGACTACAATTATGTAAAGCATCAAATTTCAAATAAATTAACACCCAAATAAAAAAAATGACATTTATGGAATATTCTAAGGAAACTAAAAGATATTAATTCTATAATACTTTTGAGAATAAAGTGTTTGTTGTTCAAAATGGTGTCTTTTTGGAAAGAGAGTTCATTTTTAAAAGAACTAGTAGGAGTAAAATTCAACTCGAAGAAATTTATAGCTATAAGATAACATTGAACCACCTATGGAATCTCAATAGGATTCATAAGTAGTTGTTAAACCTTTGTAAGTAATATAAGTTCTAAGAAGGTCTATAAGAGCATGTCAAAACTCTAACAGATACATATTTCTCTTAACTTATAATAATGAAGTGATGCTTATAAAGAAAAGTGAATCCACATCTTGTCAAAAGGTTGTGGATAGTTCAAACTTTGAGAAATGGCTACAAGCCATGAGATTTTAAATGCAATCCATGTATGATAATCAAGAATAGCTTTGGTTGATCCACCTGATGGTGTAAAAACTATTGTGTACAAATGGGTTTCTAAAATGAAAACATACATGGATGGTAATGTACATACCTATAAAGCAAGGTCGATTGCAAAAGATTACAAGTAAACACATAATATATACTATGATGAAACCTTTTCACCAGTTGCTTCGCTTTAATCCATTTGAATTCTCCTCATCGTAGCTATATACTCTTATTATGAGATATGAAAAATGGATGTAAAAACATCATTTCTTAATGAAAATCTTATTAAAGATGTGTATATGGCATAGTCAAAAGGTTTTATTAGTCTTAAGAATTTTGGGCAGGTTTGTAAGCTTCAAAGATCTATTTATGGATTGAAGCAAACTTTTCGAAGTTGGAATCTTCATTTTGATGAAGCAATCAAAGAGTTTGATTTCATTAAAAATGAAGATAAGTCTTGTGTTTACAAGAAGTTTAGTGGGACCACAATAGTTGTCCTTATGCTATATGTTAATGATATATTAATCATTAGAAATGATATCTCTACCTATAAAATGCAAAATTATAGTTGCGAAAATATTTTTTAATGAAAGAATTAGGTGAAGCCACCTACAGCTTAGGCATTAAGATTATAGGGATATATCTAAAAGGCTTATTAGCCTAAGTCAGAGTATATATATTGATAAGGTGCTAAATAGGTTCAAAATGCAAGATTACAAGAGAGGATTCTTATCAATGTCACATGGCATAACTCTTAGCAAGACTTAATGACCATAGATACAATATGAGTGAGAGCGCACAAGTAAGATTCAATATGCTCATACTATTGGATCCATCATGTGTGTCATGTTATGTACTTGACTAAATGTCTCATATGCACTAAGTACAATGAGTAGGTTCTAGTCAAATCTGGGTGAAGGCCATTGGACAACAGTTAAGAATATCCTTTATTACTTGAGAAGGACTAAGGATGAAGGACAGAAAGATGAGGTAATTGTAAATGGTTACGTAGATGCTAGTTTTTAGTCTGATAAGGATGACTTTTGATCATAATCAGGTTATATGTTTTGTTAGAATAGGTGTAATGTGTTTGAGAAGTTCAAAGCAAGACATTGTGGTTGATTCTACAATAAAAGTTGTTAGGATCTAGAAATTTATCACTCAACATGATGTGGTTCTTAGCATTTCACTCAATAATGGAGCCATAGCATAGGTTAAGGAAACAAGATCACATCAATGATCCAAACACATACTCAAGAATTTTCTTCTCATTCAACAGATCATTGATAGAGGAGATGTGAAGATATGCAGACTGTTGACTAATGACAATATTATTAATTTATTCACTAAACCACTATCACAGCTAAGGCATGAGTGTCATCCTAGGTCAATTAGTATTAGATACATTTTATATTAGGTTTAGTTCAAGTGTGATATTGTTAATGATATGTCCTATACCCATTTTGTAATAGATTGTTTTTAATAATTTCATGATTACATTTTTATTAAATATATATGTTATATTGTGTTTATTACAAAATGAAATTCCATGAATAGTTGATAATTCTTTAGGGCGAGTTTTATTATTAATTAAGTCTAATTTGAGAGAAAAATACCAAATGATATCTCACTTTTGGCTTGTATTTTATGATTTTAAAGAAAATCCTAGAAATTAGAGCTGATTAATGAATTATGGGAGTCTTTTAGGTGAAATTATGCAATTTCAGAAGTTCAAGGACCAAATAGAAATTTGACAGTTCAAGGACCAGTTTTAATATTTTTCAGACAGAATTTTAGTCCTTTCCTAATTCAATTGAGAAAAAATTTGTGCAGCATTTTGGAAGCCCCACCATGTCCTATCCTAAATTAGGGAGGATTTATTATTATTCTTTTCCTAGATTAAGGAGGATTATGTTTTCCTATTTTGGGGTGAGTATTACTATGAGGAGAATTTTTTTTCCAAAAGGGAGAGGACATTTTTCTTTTTGGCAAGAAGAAGGGACAAACATGTTTTTATGAGGGATAAGTAAAGGAAAAAGAAGAATTATTGGTCATCCATTAAGCTTGAAGAGAATTAGAGGCTACAAGGGTTTTATCATGAAATCTTTTCTATTTTATTTTCTCTTTATGTTGATGTTGGCTAGTAATTCCATCATGAATTAAATTAGTTAGGCACTTGGTTATGATGAACCCTATGATGAGTTTTGAATTGTGATCTTCTTCAAATAATACAATTTTTTCATTATTTTATGGAATTCAATTGTGTTTGCTCTTTATCTCTTTGAATTGATATGTCCGAAATATTGATTCTTGCTTTACAATTCTTTAAACTTAGATCGAAAAATCAAGTTATCGAATAGGTTTAGCACGATTGAAAGGAGTTACATGTAACCTTAGAGATAAGATACCACAAATCCTCTGGATTAGGTCAAACCTAATAGTGAAATTCAAAGGAACTACAGTGTGATTTTGGAGTTTTAATTAGGAACAAATTCCAATTAATCAACATAGAATTAGATGTTAATTATCTTAACAAGGATTTTAACATACTAAAGGGATTTCCATGGTTAACATTGAATTACATTGTATTGTTGGAAAATTAATTTCTTAATAAGTCTTAGGGGGATTCAATACTTAAGTGTCATTTGTCATATCGGTCACTTTTCCACTATTTATTTCATATTTTCATTGTTCTTGTTTATTGAATTAATTTATTTTAGTTTTTAATTAGTTAATTAATTCACTTAAATTTACTGGTTATATAATAGAGAAAGAGCTAATACTAGTACTTTTAGTCCTTGAGGGATCGACACTCAATACTCCTACACTATACTATACTCGATAGGCTCACTTGCCTATTTGATCTATTGGTGTCAGTCTCGAATCCTATCAATAATTAATTCTATTTATGGTCATCAAGTATGCGAGTTGATAGTAAAACCCTTAAATGTGATGAATTCTATTTTGAATTGTCCCTAGTCAATTATTATTATTGGGATAATAATGAATGAGGACTAGTATGTACTTGATTAATGACAATGTTTTACTAGTCATGTATATGGGATATTAAGTCAAACATTTTATTGGATCGACCCAGTATAAGAACAATACATGAATAAATTATTATAAGTGATTCTCATACAATAGTGTTAACTTAATCCTCTAACCTCAAAATCATCATAGATTCTAATATGATGAGCTTCATATTTTGATATAGTCTAACATTATAGTCCAACATTATCTTTAATATGATGATTATACAAACTGATATTAAATATGAAGTAAATCATATAAAAGAATATGAATGATTGAGAAGGAATTTGTCACTCGTGTATTTATGAGAATATATCTTTGGGCCCCTTAAAAAGTTAGACTGAAGAGATTGCATGGTCATGCAAAAATTAATTGATAAAAGTTAACAATGTCATTTTACATAATCTACTTTGAGATCGAGAAATAATTAAACTATATAAGGATGATATGATCCATGTCTTATGTTCAATTGAGATATAATGTGATAAAAGGATTATAATGCTATTTGTGAGATTGGTTATATCGAATCAATGACCTTCACATGATTTGGATAGTCATAATGTCTTACTAGAGACCACTCATGACTTGTGGGTTAGAATAGTTTTTAAGTCACTACAAATATTATGTAAACCTACAAAGTCGCACACTTAGAACAAAACCGAAAACAAAATTATTTTACTGCTCTTTCTAGATAACATAATTATAGATACTATCTTGATTATTTTGATATCTATTTTGTTTTAAAAGTTAAAACAAAATCGTATATTATTTTATCTATATCTTTTAAGATATAGATTTAACATCAATATTTTAGTAATTAAGATATATAAAAGTTTTTAAGGTTTTCTAGAGTTAGAAAGAGTGCATTCACGTTAACTTCAAAAAACATAAAAGAGAAAGTAATGAAAACTCTAGTGCTAGCACACTACTCAATTTGGAGAGAACCTATTCGTTTAGATATCTATAGAGGATATTCATCCTTTGGTAACGCATAGATCCAACTCTAAGCTTGAAGTAAGATGTTATCGATGTAAGCAAGCTCTCTACCTTCCAATAAATCTATGATTCTTGTTCGAATTGGTAGGCTTTCACTTTTTTTTTTTTATCAATTTAAACAAACTGTATAGATACTTGGTGAATTTTATATGTTTAAATTTTTATTTTTTCATTATGCGTATTTTACAAAACCCAACATCACATGCATGCTTTATATTATGTTTAGCATTTTATAATTTGTTTAATATACCAAATAATGAATATGGATGGTAACTTAAGCTTCCTAATTTGACCCTTAAACATGGCAACAGACATGAGAATTTATGGATATAGCAGGACAGATCCCTTGCTCTTCTAGATATGATGGTAAGCCTTGGTTTGAGTTACTTATTTCATGGGATTTTAGAGGATATTTTGATTTCCTTTTACTTATGATTTGAGGACTAATGTGACTCTATTGCGGGTTAAGATGCCTATTCTATGCATGTTTCATATACATTTATGCCATTGCATGTTAACCCCCATTATGCTTATGAATGTACTCCCCCCTATGGTGAATGTTCATAATATGTGCATGATATGAATGATTTGAAATGCATTAAATAAATGTATTAAGACCTTCTAATATGGACTAATTAAATGATATGGATAAAATTATAATTAGAAATCAAAGATATCCAAAAGTCGAACCTTTAAATCTGGATGGTTTAGGTTGTCTAACCTCTTTCCCACGTCGTGCCCAATTTTTGAACCTAATCTTTGATGGGTCAAAATAGATTAGGCCTTCTAGTTCACATATTGGGCTCAAAATCCATCCATGCTTGGAAGCCTACTCCAACCAAAGTCAAGCAACAACTCCATTCAAATTTGAGGATGGTACAAAAGTATTACCCTGTCTTGGTCCCCTGTTGACCACTTAACTTTCCACAAGGGCTTCAAACATCATGAAGACTAAGGAAGGATCCCTAATGATCCAATAATGTGATGGAGTTATACCAATGTATGGCCCTTGTCTACTTAGCCTTTTGATGGTAGATAAAAGTTTAAAGATCCCAAGTAAAATTTAGCTTATTCAAGTACAGTCGTGAAATTGAGACACTTACAACAACTATATTTAAATAAATAAAATAAGTAAGACTATTTAAATTGACAAATATAATAAAAGTGAATAGGTTCCATTTTTATGTAGGTTTTGATTTAGGTGTTGTGAAAATTTTGATAAATTTAATTTAGCTCAGGATTTTGTAAAAAAAAATTTAAGGCATAACTGAATCGAATGGAGCTTATATTAAAAAATAAAAACATAGTGATAGTAAAAAAAAAAAAGATAATTGTAACTTGAATGACTACGATGTTGAAATATTTTTTTTGAAAATATAATCATTATATTGGAAACCATTTAATAAAGTAACAACCAATATTACTCATTTAAAAGAAAAGAAGAGCTAAAGATAGAGAAATTAGGAATTATTTATTAGTATATGAATATGACAAAAAGCAAAACTCCATACATACATATATGATATATATTTGTATTCAACGCATACATTAGTATTTTTTATTTGGTTAATCACATATTTTAGAGTAAGAAGGTCAAATTGATATGGCATAACCCAATATAGCTTAATTATTAACATATTCAAACATGATGTATAGATTATGTTATGAAATAATTTATTTGAAGCTAATAGTTATTAGTAGTTGTATGTAGTGAACTGTAATAAGAATATAATGGAGACAAGGTAGAAAGTCTTTTTTTAGATATATTAAATATGGAAAAATTCAAAATTTATATTACTTTAGAGATGGGTTAACTAAACAAATTTTAATTATAATTTGAATGAAAAAATTATTATTAAAATTACAAATTAAAAATATCAATATGATCATTTTTACTTAAAAGTGAGAAATAAGTAAAAAAAAATTATTGCAAACTCATATTTTTATATTCTAGTATCCTGTATATGGTTAGCAATGTTGGTTTCAATAATAAATATTAAATAGAGCAAGCATATAAATAAATTAGTATATTTATATTATGAATAAGTTAATTAGATGATGATTAGTTATTCTGAAAAGAAAATAATATTGATGGTTTTAGACAATTGATCATGCAAGAAAAATTGAAAACTTAGATGAATGATACACACAGTAGATCAGACACTATGAATATTGAGAGTGAAAAATATTATAAAAATTTAAAATTATGAATGTATAATTTATAGTAAATGAACTAATATATATTAAAGAGTAATTAAATAAATTTTATTGAAAATTATATTTATTCTAGACAAAAATGAAATTGAAATGCCAAATAAAATTAACTTAGAAGTTTAGAAGCTAATATAATGTCAATGTTTTTGTAATAATTTAAAATTTAATATTTTTTTAATATTTTTTAATTAAAAAATACATCACTTTTACATATATTATATAACAAACAAATTCAATCCACTTTAATTTTTTTACAACTCATTTATCTATTATTTTACATAAATATTTAATATTTTATTCTAAATTCAATCAACTTGTCTTAATTAATTATTTTTCTTAAAATTTAAATATAATAAATTAACTTTATATTTTATATAGAAAAGTATTTTATTCGATTTTCTATTAGAAGAGAATTAAATATTTAATTATTATACACTTGTACCACTTATCATCAATTCATATATCTTTATTTTATTTTATTTTTTATTTTTATAACTTTATGTCTATATTCATTATTTTTAATTTTAAATTAAATGCATTATTATATAATATATTTTTAAGTAATTAATATTTCAATGTAATATAATATTAAATATTCTTTAAATAATAAAGTATCAGTACAATATCAACAAAAAAATGCTAATTTATTGAAATTAATAAATAGATATATCAAACTTAAAATGACTCTTCTCCCCAAATTAGTATTCATCAAGTTTTAATTTTTCTCTTTATTTTCAAACTCTTATAATTTAGTTATATTTGAAACATTTTAACAATTTAAAATATAGTATTATTCTTTTATAAGAAAATAATAACAAAAGATATAAAGATTGAGAGTTTTTAATTACTAAAAATGAGAAAAAAAAATGAAAAGAAAGAATATTTATTTAGATCCACTATCATTAACAATTTTTCATCAATATTAGTAGTATTGAAATTAATAGGATTTATATAGAAGGATTAATTATCTGTCTCATAGTTGTGAGAAAAATTAACAATAGCATATTAAATATAAAATTATTTTTTTGTAATATATATTTACTCATAATTTGGATGAAATATTGAATTAAAAATAAAGAAATACAAGTTTAATGAATGTTTTAGTAAATTATACATAAATATCATATTAGATAGTATTACATAGATAATTGGGGTATCAATTTTTATAATATAATAAATTTTTAGACTTGTATATATATTTTTGCCATATTAACTATGTATACCATTATAATGGTTTAGGTTGGTAATATCTAGATATATATTACAAAAAAAATATTTTATCGATTTTTGTCTCATTATGCAACAAAATTATAAAAACATATATTTTTATCAATTGTATTTAAACAAAAAAAAAGTGATTTGTTATTAACATATATATATATATATATATATATATATATATATATATATATATATATATATATATATATATATAAACAGAAAAAAAAAATAAATTATATATATATATCA